>JAJHUR010120049.1:315-10771 GCA_027495735.1 Lutjanus campechanus
AGACTCTCTCTGTCTCTGTTCTCTGCTGTCAGACACGTTTAAATGATTTGCAGCAGAGTTTCTCATCTTTCTTATAAAACACAAACTTATTCTACACCTGCGCGTTCTGAAAGTTTGGTGGTGCGACGCGGTACAATGTTTCTGTCGCTGTTTTCAGCGCGGCCTGTTCTGAGCAGATGAAGACGAGACACGGGAGAGAGAGGAGGAGCGCTTGTTTTGTGTGACGCCGCAGCACACGGCAGGAGGAGAGAGAAAACGGAGGAAAACGGCACTTCATTGATGCCAAATATTAAACATATACGCGTCCTTATGAGATGTATTGATACTCTAGAGCTGAATCGATTTTTGTCTGAATCACGTTCAGCTTTTTACCGAACAGTAAAGTTAGAGATTAAAAATTAGATTAACGCGATTAAAAAGCATAACGCGTTAACCATGACTGTAATTAATTAATCGCAATTAACGCGATAATTTGACACCCCTAATTATTATTATTATTATTACACTTTGAGCATTATCAATATTCTAGTTTTATTTTTATTATAATTTGATAATCATATTTATAGTTATGATATTATATATTTTATATCAAAGGGCTGCAGATGGGAGTCGAACTAACTCATTTAATCAAACAAATAATCCACAAATAAACAACAACAACAACATGATGAACTGAAGTTTGTTTGTATCAATGTGTTTGTGCACAGATGATAAAAATCTTTTTTTGAGTATTTTGCTACAAAAATGATCTAATAAATGATCAGAACATTTAATTATCTGACTCTCGTGAACGTGGCGAGAGGCCGACCTGTGGAGCCGTCAGGTGTCTCACCTGAAGTACGTGGCGATACAGAGAATCACGATCAGCATCGGGTAGTAGATGTAGAATCCATTCGCAATGAAAGACAGAACACGCATAGAACCCATGATCTGAAACACAAGAGGCAGTCAGAGACACGTGGACCTGAGTGACAGGTAATGACAGGTAACGACAGGTTAACAACAGGTAATGACAGGTTAACGACAGGTAATGACAGGTAACGACAGGTAACGACAGGTTAACGACAGGTTAACGACAGGTAATGACAGGTAACGACAGGTTAACGACAGGTAACGACAGGTTAACGACAGGTTAACGACAGGTAATGACAGGTGACGACAGGTTACGACAGGTAACGACAGGTAACGACAGGTGACTCACTGAGGTGTAGGCCGTCTGCTCCTTGTCCTGGTGGGAGATGGCAGAGTCCATGTGGATCAAACCCAGGAAGTTGAGACACAGAGGAGGCGTCAAACGACAGAACAACCTGCAGGTTAGAGAGTCACAGTCAGTCCCAAACTCTGGTTCATGACCCACAGGTGGGTCACAGGAGACTTGATCTGGGTCCAAAAACCAAGAGTCTGTTAGTTCTGCCTGAATATTTTTATTTTGTCTCATTTATGAAGTCGGCTGAAACGTTCTCTGTGTTTCCTGATGAGAGGAAATTAAAACAATCAGACGACCTGTTAACTCAGCCTGAACACATTTATTCCTCATGATTCATTCTTGAGTTTTGGTGGAGACGGTTGAGCGTGAGCAGCTGCAGACGATATAATCTGACCAGCTCCTCCTCACTTCAAAGCTTCAAACATCCTGACGCATCAGGATGCATCGAGCATCGAAGCATCGAATCGAAGCGTCTGAATCAAATCAAAGCGGCAGTAAACAGCTGGTGACTCACATGCCGCTGAACTGGAGGCTGTAAGCGTCAGTCTGGTGATGGGAGGCCAGGTAGTAGTAGTTGAAAACCCGGATGCGGAACACGGTGGAATAAACGCAGGTACACAGGAAGAAGATTGTGATGAAGCACGCCATCTGGTGGAGACAAGTGTCATCACAAACCAGTCAGATCAAACTGAACAACATGTGATCAAATACTTCAACAAACACTTCTGATCCTTTCAGACCAACAAAAAAATACACAAAACTGTTTCCTCTTCATCAGAACCAACATCTTCATGTTCAACTGATGTTTCCAGCTCAGCTGCTCCAGTTAAACTGAAACATCACCTGATGTTTCTGCTGCGTCACTGAGTTCGTACAGATTCACCATCGCAGTTTCATTAAGTCTGACCTCCTGATTCTGATTTCTTTTCTTTCAAAGAACTATAATTAACATTTCTGTAACTTTTCTTTACCACAGAATGAAATTGTATGTTCATAATAAAACACTGACTGTTAAATAACTTTTTCATGTCCTGTTTTCTTTCTCCATCTTTTCCAAACTTTCTTCTCTCACGTTTTCTTGCCCTCTCTACTCGTGTCCTCTGTAGTCTGTCTCAGACTGCAGGACGTGTTTTAAACTGTGGGAGCCGAGTCGCTGCAGATGGAACAAATATTACATCAGTTATTAAAAAGGAGATCATATAGAAGATCCTAAATGTGTGTGATGTTGGACACAGAGATCGTTCAGATACAGTTTTGGTGAAACTTCCTGTTTTTTCTCAGAGTCAGAAACTTTGAATTAACTTTTTACCACCTGTCATATATTTAAATAACGTGTGTGTGTTTGTCTCACCTCGATGTACAGGTAGTTGTAGTCTCTCTCAGCCAGCTGGATGAACACAGCGAACAGTGAGAGGACGGGTCGCGTGCTGAAGAAGGTGCACTCGGACCAGACGACGGCCACGCTGAACAGAGTCAGGACCACAGACAGCAGCCGGTAGAACCAGCGCTTCAGGAAACACTCCCAGTACCACTCTGTCCACACACACACACACACACACACACAGAGGACAGGACTCAAGGCTCAAATTATAATACAATAATCATTATCTTCATTATTTTCTAATTTGGTTGTTGGATCCATAAAATATCTGAAAATGTTGATCAGTGTTTCCTAAAGAGACGAGGACAGAAACCAGAAAATATCCACATCTAAGAAGCTGAAATCAGAGAATTTAGACTTTTTCTTCTTTAAAAAATATCAAAATAGTTGATAGATGATTAATTTAATAACAATAAATCGTTACAGCTCTAGTTTGCTCCAAGAGGTGGAAGCAGACGGGACCCAACAGGACCCGACAGGACCCGACAGGTTCGGGCACAGATCTCAGGCACTCGTCAGCGGTTGTGGGTTCCATCTTATTCAGCAGAGGGTCATGAGAACTCATTAGAACCACAGTTTAAGCAGGAACAGTTCACGGAGGCTGTGAAGTCAAACCCACCTACAGTCGGCGTGTAAACGTATCTGCTGAACCAGCCGAGCGGCTCAGAGGACGGGAAGCTGTGGACAAACTGGTGGGTGGAGCTGGTCTCGTTCTTGGCCATGTCCTCCAGGTGGATGGCCTGCTGCAGGAGGATCTGCCACTGGACACGAGTCCTGTTGTGTCTCTGAACCGCGTAGATCACCTGGACACACACACAGTCAACAAACTTATACATTATTCATGAACAACCACCTCACTGCAGCCATCTGAGGGTTAAAGACGAGCCCGTCTGTGTCTGATGTCTGGTTTTCAGTTTTATTTATGTTTCTCTGGTTTATTCATCCACACAGTTTTGCAGCTGTGAGTTGCAGAGTTTTTCAGATATGAGCTGCAGACACGTTGGTCTTCTCTTCAGTATAATGGGACTAAATGATGCCCCCCCCCCCCTCACCTGTTTATGCAGCTTCACCAGGCTCTTCTCACTGGGGTAAGTGTTCTGTTTGTCATCAAAGTCCTCGTAGTCGTCCATGTTCCTGCCCATCTTCTCTTGATAATCGAGGGGACACTGAGGGGAAACGTCGATCAATACATCTGATCCATGAATCCTGTTTCTGTCTGCAGTCGTCACAGATTTATTCTACTTACTTTTCTCAGAATGGTGTCGATGTATTTCCTCAGAGGATGGTTGTATTTGATGGATTCACTGACTTTTCTCACCTCCTGCAGCAGAAAACCAGACTTGATGATAAAAACACTGAAAATAACTAAACTTCACACGTTCCACCTGCGGACGCTCACCTCCATGACGTCCTCCAGGTTCTCCTCTGCGTCTGCCTTCTCCGTCATCAGCTTGGACGCCTTGAAGTACGTCTTTATGAGCTGGTGTCCGTGACGAGAGGCGTTCCAGTAGGAGCGAGGGATTTCCACCAAACCGTAACCGAGCAGCAGCACCAGCAGGAACAGGCCCCACGTGTTGGCTGCTGTGATCCCGATGGTCTGGAGCTCGTACCTGAACCCCACAGAGACACAACCTGTCACTCAGAGAGACCACAGGACATCCTGTGTCCTAAACCCTGATTACACCAGCTGACGTGCTGCATGTTTACTGCTGCGACTGAAATCTGACTGTGGGAAGAACCAGAATTAAAGGAGGAACACAGAGCCACTGTGAGAACAAAACTGAGTCCTGCAGCCCATAATAAGTTCTTAATCATCAGAGGATCAGTCCCCTCAGGACACCGGTGGACGTCCACTCACCAGGACAGGTGCCACTCAGGATGAACAGCCACGTATATGAGCAGAGAGCCGAAGATGAGCAGGTACGTCCCGTAATAAATGGCGTTCTCTATCAGAGCCGTTTTGATCTTCCCAGTGATGGAGAACCCTCCGGAGCGAGCGTACGACTGCATGAAGGGCAGCAGCAGCCTGAAAACACACGTTAAACCTTCAGACAACATGTGGAGCCACAAACTAAAACACAACACTACACATGTGTCATACGGACCACGTGAGACACTGAGACGTCCAGTACACCACCCTCCAGAACACCGGCATGATGCCGTCAGGGATGTAGCTCCACGGCTTGTAGCACGGCTTCGGTACACTGAGACAGAAGAAGAAGAAAAATAAAAATATTAATAAAACATAAATGAAAACAGAATGTCATGATTTACAAAAACCTTTTGAACAATATTCAGCTGAATACAACACAAAGACAAGATATTTAATGTTCAAACTGATAAACTTTGTTTTTAGTAAAGATTCAGGTTTTCTTTAGTCCAATCAGATGGAGGCGTCAGCTGTCCTGCACGCTCCGCTCCAGAAACAGCTGTTTGTAACGTTCCACAGGTGAACAGGTGAGCTGGTAACAGGTGACAGGATCATGATCGGGTATTAAAGGGGCGTCCTGGAAAGACTCAGTGGTTCACCAGCATGATGGGGTCAGATTCACCACTTTGTGAAAAACTGTTTAAGAAAGTTTGTCAACACAAAACTGCAGAATTTATAGATTTCACATCTACAATCTATAATATCATGAAAATATTCAGAGAATCCAGAGAAAACCAACACTGACTGTCTGTGACCTTTGACCCTTCAGGCAGCACTGCATTAAAAACTGCATTAAAAACCCACATCATTGTATAAAGGAGACTACATGGGCTCAGGAACACTTGAACACAGTTTGTCTCTGCAGCTACAAATGTAAGTGAAGACATTGTGGACGTGTTCCAACAGTAAAAGAGTTCAGGCACTAGACTGACCTGCCTGCAGTCCAGACCTGCCTGCAGTCCAGACCTGTCTGCAGTCCAGACCTGTCTGCAGTCCAGACCTGCCTGCAGTCCAGACCTGTCTCCCATTGAACATGTGTGATACGACAACAGAGACCAAACAGGACTGTTGAGCAGCTGAAGTTGTTTATCAAGTAAGAATGAGAAAGAATTTCACTTTAAAACTTCAACAAACTCTGACTGAGAGTTAAAGAACAGCTGATGTCTCACAGAGAGAAACATGCTGCTGTCACAACACGATGACTGAAGATTTACAGAAAACATTAAAATTAAAATCAGTTTCAACAGTAAATATCTTCTTTGTGCTGAATTAAACTGAACTTAGGAGGAAAAGTTTCTGCAGATCAACTTTTTTGGAATTAAAGTTGGTATTCGATCATTTCTGAGTTTTAAAGTGGATCCATGAGTCACATTGAGTAAATAAATGGATGCTGACCTTTTAGTGGGCGTGACAGATGTGTTTGCTGTCGTGTGATTGGACGGCAGCGGGCTGACGGTGGGAACAGCGGCGTGCTCCTCGTGGTCGATCTTACACTGCTTGTAGATGGTCTGTGAGGACAGAATAAAGACAGTGTTGAGACGTCTGTGGCGTCTCCTGAATGTGGGGACAGACTGTGTCTCTGCAGACTGACCGTGCTGACGTCCAGAGGTAAAATAAAGACGATGAGGAAACACAGGTACCAGGCCAGCAGCGTGCCGAACAGCACCATGCGCTGCTGCTTCCTGAAGTCTCCATAACGGTGCAGCAGGAACAGCGCCAAGAAAAACACCACCACGATCTCGATGCCCAGAGCGGCTCCACTCATCCCGCCGCGCTCCTCAGCAGCCCCACGCTAACCTGCAACAGGCGGAGCAGTGATGTCACTTCCTGTTCAGTTCTTTGTTTTTACCCACGTCCTCATTATATTGTTGTAACTGATGATTCCAGCTGTTTATACACAGAATGATTATTTCACCTCTTCATCACATTAAATCAGATGTTTTTGTGCTTTTATCAACAAAATGATGATTTGTGACAGAAAGTGTTTCAACATGTGTCACTTCTCTGTGAGCAGACTTCCTGTTCAGGTGGAGAGTTCTGAGTGTTTCCTTGTTCCTGATCCTCAGTGATGAGCAGGTGAGCAGCTCGTCTGTTACAGGACAGTCACTTCATGTTCTTTCACATCATTCTTTAATTTAGCTCAACAAACTTCAACATGAGGAGAAAATATTAACAGGTGATTAAACTCAGATCTCTGATAAATATTAAGGCCACATGATTTGGTTAAAAACTCATTTTGTGATTATTTGACTGAAAATTGTGACGATTAATGGAAATGATCAGTTTTCCATCATAATTTTAATAATCATAATAATAAAATGATGATGATGATGATGATGATGATATTTGTTGAGGTTTCAACCAAACAAACATGTTTTCTTTCATCTGCAGAACAAACTTTTATTTCTCTGAGAGGAAATCAGATGTTTTCACAGATGATGAAGAGTTTGTGACTCAGCTGCTCTGTAACCACAGTGAAAATCTGTACTCGAGTACTAATACTGATACAAAACTAAAATATTACTCCATTACAAGTTAAAGTTGGTGTTAGAAAAATAAAAGTACAAAGTATTAAAAGTATTAGTATTAAAAACTACCCAGAGTTTCAGTTACTTCTTTTTGTCCAAACTCACACTCGCCTCTACTGTGTTTACATATTTTATCAATTTTCTTTAATCGATAGTTGAAAATGTAAAGAACTGATTAATAATGAATCATTTATAAGAAACTAAATAAAATGTGGTTGTTTGTTTTCTATTCGCTCTGTTTTGTTTTGTTGTTTTTTGTTATTTTAAGTTTTAGTTTCTTTGTTCAACAAACGTCTCAGTCAGACAAAAGTACAGTTACATTCATATTCATCAATACATTTATAATCGTTTAAAATTCTCAGTGGTGATTAATCAATTAATGATCAATTATCAACATCGTCACTACAAACCTGCTGCAGTGTTTAATTATTCTTCTGTACGATCTGTTTTCATTGGTGTGTTTGTGATCAGATCACCTGATTGGATACAAAAATGTCGACGACATGTTTGGATATTAAGTCAACTTGGACTCAGTTATGATTTTAAAAGTAACTAAGTAAACACTATAATGTAATAACTGAAGCACAATTAAAAGTACAGACTTGAAAATCTGCTCATAAAAGTTACAGTTACAGTATTTGTAATGAGTTACTTCCACCTCTGACTGTAACTGTGGATCAGATGATCAAAGAACAACATCAGTAATTCAGACTGAAAAACTAAAAATATCTTGAGATCAATAAATCATGAATCAGGAGTTCTTGACAAATTAAAATATGTTGTTGATGAGGTCATCATCTTCCTGCTGCTCTAATAACAATAAAAGTTTTAATCTGACAGAGACAGACTGATGAAAGACTCGAGACTCTGCAGCAGAAACACGCTGACCTGAAAACCATCAGAGGACAGAACAGGACGGGACGGGACGGGACGGGACAGAACAGGACGGGACGGGACAGACGACCCTCCCACCAACACTGACTGTATGGACACATGAAAAGTAGTGAACTTTCCCTTTAAGTAAAGTAACTGAGTAAATGTATCCTGACAGAGTAAAATACTCTCACCACGCCCTGTAATCATGTAATGAAAGGTCACATGCTGAGATGTGGTCTCACACACACACAGACAGACAGACAGCAGACAGAGACAGACACACAGACAGACAGACACAGAAGACACAGAGACAGACAGACACAGAGACAGAGACAGACAGACAGACACAGAGACAGACAGACAGACACAGAGACAGAGACAGAAAGAGAGAGTGACAGACAGACGTGAGGACATTAGAGCTCAAGTCAGTCAAACACAGGACAGACACACAGACAGATCTACGTCACCGTTGTCTCTGTCCTCGGTCAGAGAACCCCCACAGAACCACCACAGAACCGTCAGCTAACGTTAGCTCCTGTTAGCTACCATAACAACAGACCGACGGACGGTGGGTGACGTGTTTCCTGTCTCACCGTGATGATTTCTGTCCCGCAGGTCTCTCATCAAACTGTCCCCTCACTCCTCTTCTTCTTCTTCTTTCTCTTCTTCTCTGTTTTCTCTCCGCGGAGTGAAAACCATTAAAATAACAGCTGCTTCCTCAACAACACTCACTTCCTGCTTCAACACGGCACACGGTGACGTCAGAGCGATGACTCAAGGCTCCGCGCATGCGTGGTAGTGTCTGTTGAGGCGGTTGGTGAACAATGAATTGACGCAGTAACGCCACCAGCTGGTGAGGAGTGTGGATGACAAGTTTACTGCAGGAGTCAAAGTTAGACCAGACAGACTGAAAACATGTTTCTAAAGAATATTTGACCAAGAAAAGACAAAAAGAAAAAGAAAAAAAAACTGACAATATAACAGCAGAACAGGAAGAATAAATAAATAAATATAATAAATATATGTATGTAGGAATCTATGTTTGTACACATATATAATCTGTTTTAAAGAAAATGTGTATGTTGAGATATTTATGAGCCGTATGACACAGACCAGGGGTGCATGTTGAGACTAGAGATCTTAATGATTAATCTTTAGACAGTTAATGAAGAATTAATTCATATGTTCATAGTAACTGAGCCTAACAGAGCCTATCATTTATTCATTAATAATTTATACGATACAAAACATGTTTCTGTTTTTTCTGAGCTGAGCTGCTGGTGTGAGAGGCGGGACAGGACAGGACACCTGGAGCGAGACGTCAAAGGTAGATTTGGACACACCTTGAACAAACTGAATCAGTGTGAGACAGTATCCTGACACACCAGAGGGTTTGTAGCACAGAACTATCTGGGTAGTTGTCCTTAGAAACTGTTTGGAAAAGGGCAGGCACTTTCATAAAAACGCTTGGCAGGTGATTGGATGAACCATCTGTCATGTCTAACATGGACTGACTTCAACCAATCAAATCAACTCACTGAACTGAAGCTGAAGCCGACCAGAAGAGTGACAACATCTTTTCCATCATTAAAATCCTTCAGTGTTGTTCTTTGTTCTTCTCTTCTCTGATAAAACTGATGCTGTCAGAGTATCAATGCTAACATCTTCAGGAACCATCAGGGTTTGTTCCAGGTGAGTCGTTTCCAAGGACACCAATTAGCTGAGCCCTCAAATCCTCACATTGTGGAGGGAAAATACTTTAAAAATGCTTCTTCTTCTTCTTCTTCTTCTTCTTCTTCTTCTTCTTCTTTGGTTTTACAAAACAGCTCTCAAAATCTGTCTTGAAATTGTAAAAATGCATTTATGAAATTAGAGTAAAATAAAGTTATTATGAACATGGTTTAACAGCGCTAAAACACTTAAGAGCAATGATGCTTACCTCTCTGGTGGTGATGGAGTACAACAGCAAAATGGGAGAGGCGAGGCAGGAGACACCCCCTTTATAGGAGGGGTACCCCCAAAGGTGAACGTAGGGGTACTCTAGATCACCAACTAAACACAAAGTCACATCATGTTGGACAAAAATACTTTGATTTCTCTCTGTTATTCTCACTTTTTTGGTTTGTTTGTCTCCAGTCTGATTGTTAGTGTCAGTATAATCATGTTTGTATCGTATTAATAGATGAGTCTTATATAACCAGCATGATTTACAGTGTTGAAGTTGTTGTGAAACTAAAGTGAACTCATTGTAAAGGAGTTGAGCCTGGAGGGGGTTTAAACCTCTTCCTGTGTCCATGTGTTGTGAGAATGTTAATAATATGTGTGAACAACAGCAGCAGGATGTTTGTGTGCAGGAGTTTAAGGAGAAGGAGCAGATGTTTGACATGTTGACACGTTGGAAGGATCAGAGAAGAAGAAGAAGATGAGCCAGTAAAGAAAGGTGGAATAAATCCTGTTGTTGATCCACTTCATGTGTCTTATCTATAGTAGTAAGTCAGTGAGGACAGACTGTCTCTGCTCACTCATATCTGTGT
>JAJHUR010120065.1:0-41477 GCA_027495735.1 Lutjanus campechanus
TGTAGGGGGAGCTCTAAACCATGATGTTCCTAAAATAAATAATAATAGTAAAAACATGCCAGTGTTGTGTTTCTGAACATTTATCTTCACTAATTAACACAATGCTGCTTGCTCTTTGTTGTTGTTTGGCAGTAAAAAAAAATAGTCAGGAACTTTCATTCATGCACAAAGTAATGTGATGGTTTGTTGGTTTTAAAAAGCGGGTCGCCGGGAAATAGTGGGGACCAAATTAATACTTTCACCTTAAAATACCATAGTTTTTGGGTTTTATACCTGCAGGCAAATAAAAAGGCCAACTATCCGTCTGGTATGTATGAACAGTTCCATATTTATTCAAAAGACATTCTGGATGTACAGCAATAATAACAAAGGTAAGAATCAAGTGGCGGTGAAGAGAAGAAATGTTCCAGTGCTTAGTTTCCACGTGTAAACTGTACTGACAGCATCTGGGGTCACAGGTCGAGTGTGTGTGTCGTCCTCGTGCTCACAGCTCAGACTTGAGGAGCTTCTTGGCCTTCTTCATGTTGCTGACCACTGAGGGACAGACAGGAGACACTGGATCAGTGTGTGTGTGTCACAGCTGGCAGAGGACAGATGTGTGTGTGGATGTCACTGTGTGCTACTTACAGAGTTTGATGTCCTCTGGTTCGTAGGCGTACATGCGGTTGGAGTAGCGACCGTTGATGTCGGCTCTCACTGTCATTGACGGGTCTGTGGAGACATCGTTGGTAGTTGGTGAGTAAAACTTAATTCAGCTGCCTCCATGGTGACATCTGGACACTAATGTCAACAAGTCATTGTCCTTATATATGGTGTGTTCTTGGAAAATAAAAGTGATGCTGAGTATTTTAGGCAGCCAATGGAGACTGTAGACTGTTACTGTCATTTCAGCCACATACACCCAGTACACAGAGACACCACATGATGGTCCTCCAGCACCATGGTGCGACATAGAACAACACGTGGCTGCACACAACTGACTAAGATTATATTAACATATAAACCTGCACAGGACTACGCTAAAAATAATAATATAATAAATATAACTGCTATAAATAAAAACATAACTGCTGTACATGTAACTGCAGTAAATATAAAATTAACATATGTAAATGTAAAGCTGCACTAAAGAAATAACACAATCTTTCTATAATGAATGTTAAGTTGATGAATACATACACAATAAAACAATAAAACAAACCCTTCTTCACTTCACTCAGAGGATTTGTTGCTACTGCCTGTCTGTTCTGATCCAACCAGGAGTTAATGGAGTTTAGTGTAAGCACCATAGATACACACTGCTGTGTAACTGACATCACCGAGTACTGAGTTTCTGTAGTTACAGCTTGTGGCCACAGTGGCCGCTGTTCATCAAAAAAAAAAAAAAAAAGGTTTTATATTTCAATCCCTGTTTTAGATGCATATGATTAGTTAGTGCATGTAGATACTATGTATGTTTGATTGGCCAAATTTTGATTTACTAATTAAGTACACTTACTCCAGTACTCCAGTATAATTAAGTACAATTTAGAGGTACCTGAGTGGGCCACGTCTATTTTATGCTACTTCATACTTGTAATCTATTGCAGTTCAGAGGGAAATATTGAACTTTTCAGTGCACTGCATTTATCTGACAGTTACAGTTACCAGTCACTTCACACAATAAGATTTTACACACAAAACATGTGAAGATGATACAATTTAAAATACTCTTCACTTCAACTAACTACAACAGCAAGATGTTATTTACACATTACTTTACACATTAAATGCTCGGGGTTGGGGTTATTCCTTCACTGGATAATATAATGTCAACACCATTAACATACCGTAACAAAAATGAACCGTTAAGATAAGGCTGATCGCTCACAGTAGCAGTAGTGTTGGCACAGTTGATACTCTGGCACTGGTATGAAAGGAAGTTCATAACTAACCTATTAATGTGGTAACAAAGGTCAAAACGTCCACAAGTCACACCTTTGCAACTGAGATTGTCTGTGTGAAAACTGAAACTTTAACCCTGAACAACTCTGTACTCAAAGCAGATGATGTAGTGGGTCTGTTTGTTCCAACAGGAAACATAGGCATTTTTATCAAATAATCTATGAAAGGGATGTGTTAACAGGGTATAACTCTTACCGACAAAAAGGATTCTGGGAACGTACTGCCCATCAGGAGAGAGATGTTTGTCTGTGGTCTCATACTGTAAGTGAGAAAGAAAGAACACTTTATCATCAAACATATCACAGTCTGGACCATGACATCAACACAAACACAAAAACCTCTTCTATACATTTTTAATTCTCTGATTTCAGCTTCTTAAATATGAATATTTTCTGGTTTCTTTACTCCTCTCTGACAGTAAACTGAATATCTTTAAGTTGTGGACAAAAGAAGACATTTGAGGACGTCATCTTGGACTTTGAGCAACATTTTTCATCATTTTCTGACATTTCATGGACCAAACAAGTAATCGATTCATTGAGAAAATAATCAACCGATTATTTGATGATGAAAGTAATTGTTAGTTGCAGCCTTAAAACACAATAAGGTAAACATCTTCACCATATTTTATAATGAGGTAATCCAAAAGTATCTGAAAGTAATCAAGTTTACTTTAATATTGTGATACTTGGATTACATTACTGACCACATTTTTAACTGTATCAGACTACATTTTTAAAGTAACCCTCAGAACCATGCCTACCTCCCTATTCTTTTGTAATGTGGCAAAGTTTCAGAGCGACAGAGACAGTGTCTCTGTTACCATAGCAACTGACTCTCACTGCATGCCTGCATGTGCCCGGTGCAAGAAGAGAGGAAGGACAGAGGAGCCTCTGACTCAGATCAGTCTGAGCAGCAGACATGAGAATGAATATTACTAACATTTCTACAGACAGACAGACAAAATCATCCATAAAGACACTTCAGTAGTGCCTGGATATTACTGTGGACATGTCCTGATGTCCTGACCAAATTCTACACCCTGTTGTACATGAATTGGACTTTAAGCAACATTTGTCACAATTTTCTGACATTGCATGGATCAAACAACTAATTGATTAATCGAGAAAATAATCAACAGATTATTTGATAATGAAAATAATCATTAGTTGTGACCCTAAAAGCACTATAAGGTAAACATTTTTTAAATCATTATTTTATATTGAGGTGATCATAATAATCCTCTGCTGTGCACCAAAGCATTTGAAAGATGTGAATGTGAAGTCAGTTTTATTTATAAAGCTCAAATCATAACAGAAGTTATGGCAGGACTCTTTTCTGGACTCTGTATATTCGGTGGTGACAGCTGGAGGCCTGTTTGCTTGTGTTTATTGTCAAACTCTCAGCAAACTATAACTGAGAAAGTTTTTTACAAAGCTTTAACATGAACTGAACTAAAAATGTTTATGTTATGTGTAACATTTGAAAGCATAAAACTGAAGAAGAAGAAAGAAAGCTGAAGAATAAAAGCTCAGAGCTGTGCTTAATACCTGAGTTTTTAAGTAGATGAGTCATTTTATGACCGAAAAAAAAAAAAAAAAAACTTTGATTCCAGCTTCTTAAATATGAATATTTTCAGCCAGTCAATAAATTGTGCAAAACAAAGGAAGGAACAGCTTCAGCTGGACAAACTAATGAGCCTAACAACAAACATAACACAGCTGCAACAATTTGAGAAAGAAAAAAATCTAAATTCTCTGATTTCAGCTTCTTAATTGTGAATATTTCCTGGTTTCTTCACTCCTCTCTGAAACTGAATATCTTTGAGTTGTGGACAAAACAAGACATTTGAGGACGTCATCTTGGACTTTTTTCATCATTTTTATGGATCAATTAACTGAGAAAATGATTAATCAATAATGAAAATACTCATTACAGTAATAAATTCAATTTAATAATTAATACAAAAGTAAAAGAAAATATTCAAGTTACATTACTTTAATATTGTGATACTTGGATTATCTTACTGACTACATTTTATACCAAGTAATTAGTTACTGTACTGGAATACATTTTTAAAATCATCCTCCCAACCCTGATAATAAGTGATTATTGTGCACAAATGAGAGGTGACTGACATCAGTGATTAAAAGTAACTAGTACTCTGAGTAGTTTTTGAGATGAATACTTTGTACTTTCACTTAAGTATTTTTCTAGCACCAGTACTTTTACTTGTTATTGAGTAATATTTTAACAATGTAACAGTACTTGTAGTTGAGTAGAGATTTTCAGTACTTTTTCCACCACTGGTTATAATGCATTATAAAACCCACAGGTCAATCTTTAAAACGCATTGATTAAGAGCTGTGACGTACCACCAGGTTGAGGGTGATGAAGTCCTCATCCAGAGTTCTCTGGACCTCGGCGTCATCAGCAATCACCTTCTTCAGTGCTGCAGGAGAGACAGTTAGTCAGTCCAGGATGTGTGAGGTGACGTCACACATGAGCAAACACACAACTCTGCAAACAGGTTTGGCTCTTCATTCAGCACTTTTTCTCTGCATGAGTAACTGAGTAACTCAGCAGCGAGGCGTTTGCCTTACCCTTGCTGTGTGGACAGTCCTCCAGGTGAAAGATGACCATCAGAGGCTTGTTGCTGAAACACAAAGAAGAACATTAATGTCAGCTTTACACTAACATTTCTAACATTTTGATGTCACAATCAGTCAGAACTGTTCCTCACTTTTTCCTGGACCAGTACAGGGCCTCCTCGTAAGTCTGAGCCCAGAGCAGCTGATCACCCCAACCTGGACACATGTGGACACCGTTAAACATCAATGACAGACTCTGATTCATCTCAATATTTATCACACTTCAATGTCTGAGCTGCAGGTGATGCTCACAGACCTCTAGACAGAGTCTGAGGGACCCTCTTGCCACTCTTGGGCATATATTTCCCACAGGTGGAGGTCACGGCCACCAGGACCAAGAGGGCCGACAACGCTGCTTTGATCATCTTTGTAGGTTTGCTGCAAGATGAGGAGCAGACGCAGAGAGGAAGAAACAAAACCACAATCAATCAATCAATCAATCAATCAATCACTTTATTTGTCCCCAGTGGGGCAATTGGTTGTACAGCAGAGGGAGCAAACATAACATGGATAAAACAAAGGTAAAAACAATAAATAGAATAAATAGAGCATAGAATCAATCCAAACACAGAACTTCACCATCATCAAAAGTTCAAACTGTGAGAGCAAAGACATAACAAACTGACATCACATCAGTCAGAAATGGAAGAAACTTCAACTTCATATCTATATCTGCTATATAAGTGAAAGTTGTATGTAGTGCATATAAATAAATAAATAAAATAAAATAAAAAGTAAATTTGGATTTATTTTGAGATGCTGTAACAAGAGAATAAAGTTTATCATATTTCTTATTCCTGCCTATAAGTTATTTATAATGAGAGCCAGACAGATATATCAGCCAGCTGATACTATCAGCCCAATATTGTCCTATCATACATCAGCATATACGATATATGTGCCTACTTGACTTTTTCATTTAACAGAACATAATGCAGATTGCTTTTAATCTTTTGTATCTTTTAGTTTCATAGGCAGCATTTTATATAACTTTATTTTAATTCAAGTTTAATATGCTATATAATGTATATACATATTTAGTTTATTTATAATTAATAAAAAGCAGTGAAAGTTCGCTGTATCTGATGTTTCATAAATCATAAAAGAAACATAAAAACAGAACATCTGCAATAACAAATCAAATATATGCAATATAGCTTCAAATAACATTCAAAGTTCAAGTTGTACCAGGAGAGGGTGACTAAACTTTAGTATAGACTTTTTTAAACACTGCAGCATCAGAGAGAAGAGACATGTAACTGTGTTGATTTACTTTAATATCCCGTTGTATTTTATCTATTAGGTTTTTATCAGCAGCTAAACAATTATTAGTCACCTCATTCTTTCAAATAAAAAGTAACATGAAGTTGTCTCTTTTTAGATAGTTAGTTAAAGATAAGTTAGCCTTTTTTTTAAATTTTATTTTATTTTTTACATTTTTAAAACCCTCAGATTTATTTCTAATAGAGCCTTCTGAAGTGAAAGTCAGTGAAGTGTAACTTACCTGTTCCCGACTGGTCAGGTGAGAGTATAGGTGGACCGCAGCTCCAGGATCTGCTGTACCTGTCCACTTTCACCTGTCCCGTATTTAAGCACCTGTTCCCCTGCGCCCCGCCCTCCTCCCCATCCCCCCCTCACACCCACGGGCCTTAAAGTAACAGTGACTCAAACTTCCTCGAGACAGCAAACCAAACTCCCTTTGGAAAATGCTTAATTTGAGGTTTATGTGTGGCTCATCAAAAACATAGTGATATAAGATCATGAGAGTGTAATAATTTTATATTATAATGAGGAACCACTGAAATCGGCATGTGCCACAACTACCAATATGCGTCTATTCTATACTTTTGTCGAGCCCAGTCATTTCCCTTTAGAGTGTATCAGAGCAGGAAGGAGTGAGAAAATAGAAACAATTATGAATAAAGTTTTTTCTCTCTCTAAAATAGCATGATAGTAAGTGTTCTATATGCCGAATGTACCAGAAGACTACAGTGTGCTAAAGATTATATTATATGTAATATAAATAGTTTAAGGGGTTTGGCATTCAGTCCTCTGCAGATGTGAAAGGACGGTTCCTGTCCCGCTCACAGGAGACATATTTTCACTATCTTTTTTGTATGTCCGTGACTGGGTTTTAATTCTCATACAGTTAATACACTGTGCTTGGCGATTAATAATGAGTTTTATTGATATTTTGTACACAGGTTCATGTGTTCTAAAGGTGAGATGGATGTTTATGGCTCGGATCCAAGGACAGGTCAGCACAGAATTGAGCGCGATCAGATGCTGGATGATGATTGGTCCTTATGTGATTGGCTCAGGACACAAAGGTGCAACAAAAAGTCAACAGTGATTCAGTCCTGAAGATGAACAATGACGGTGTTTGAATAATGAAAGCACCTTAAACTGCCCTGTATCCCTGGGCGTTAACGGACATGAAGGAATTCTCATGTGAAGGTTCATCATGCTGTGAGCGCTGTGAGCTTTTATCTTGAAGCATCTCACAGTGTCCTGTGTCCTGCAGCAGAGCTCAGTGTGTCCTGCTGCCATCAATGGCAGCTTTGTTCAGTCTCAGCCGGTCTGGGCCTCCTGACAACCAATCTGCTGCTGAGCTTCTCAATCAGTCCTTTTACTGCATCCTGGAGAACTCTACTGTTCTAACCGTCCACAACACAGTCAGTCAGCCTGGAACCTCAAACACAAGGACAATCAAATAATGTGAAAGCAGAAGATGCATATTTTGTCATGTTAAAATTTTAATGATCTTTTTCTGTCTTCAATGAAACGTGTACATTTTCCGGTGACATATAAAAGTATGGAGTCATAGGAGTGCCATAAAAAGAATCAGTCTGTAAAAGAACAAGAAACAAAATATGAAGTGACATAAAGAAAAGAATAAATAAATAAATAAATAGAATTTTAATGTGACATAAAGAAAATAATAAATAAGTAAATAAAAATGTGTAAATATGAGGACAAATAAATGAAAGAATAAATAAATGTGGAAGACAAACAAAATGTTAAATATTAATTCTAAGCATTTAATTGACATTCAAATTTAATTCTTTATTTATTTCTGTATCTGTTATTTATATATTTAAAAATATATTAATTAATCTTATTTATAATATAAATAGTAAGTAATAACTTACGATATTTATTTATTTATTTATTTATTTATTTATTTATTTATTTATTTAGTTATTTAGTTAGTTAGTTAGTTAGTTATATATTTAGATGATTGGCACTTTGGCCATCAAGGAAACTTAGAAAAAATATTTATTTGTTTATTTATAGTTTTATTTATTTAATATTTCTAGATTTTTATTTCATTTTCAAAATATTTATATTTTATTATTTATTTGCTTCACTTATTCCTCTTCATATTTCCGCATTAATTTTCTTATTCCTTTACAGATTTATTTTTTATGGCACTCTTATGACTCCATATGATGAGCCACATTTGTGTTTTTTGTTAAAATAACAAAGCTTAGTAAACCTCTGACCAGGCACCTGTTTGAGTGAGTCTGTACTTTGTAAAGAAATGACTGTAACTTTAAGGAAACTTAAGAAGGCAGAATTCTTGTGCCAAGTTCTTGTTAACTTTGACACAGTTTGATTCCTGCTGGGAGCCGTGCCACTCAGACAGGACAGACCTGACACATTCTGCACATCAATGAGACACTTTGCCTTCAGCAGGGTTGAGTGAGTGAGAGCTAACAGGGACTCAGAGGCTCTTTATTGACAGTGTGTCCTGCTGTCCAACAGTCACTCTGTCACAGTGCAGATCACAAACAATGAACAATGACTTTCATATTTCTGTACAGGCTCGTCATTAGCATTTCAGTTTTACTAGCAGTATGTCGTGCCATAAGGGTATGTATGTATGTATGTATGTATGTATGTATGTATGTATATATGAAATTCCTAAAATGAATATGATGTATATTTAATACTACTAACTGTATTTTGATGTGCTATATTTTATGTAAATGTAATCTAGTAGATAAAACACTTTAATTTGTAATCCACACCACAGTAAGCACTCATGTGCCTCTAAGATCAGATTTAGAAATACTTTAGGAAACACTTTTAAATACGGATCACAACAAATAAATAATGATTAACTCCTAAACAAATTTGATGTGGTTGTTAATGATTAGTTAATGATTAGTTAATGAAAAAAATGAATGAGGAACAAATGAGTAAGTAACTGCTAGTGAATCATTAGTTAATGTGTAACCCCTAATCAAATGTTTTAGAGTTGCTAATGATTAGTTAATGATTAGTTACTAAAAAAGAAGTAAGTAATCATTAGGTAATGATGAAGCAGTTATGGACTACTTAGTAACTACTCATTAACAACTCAGTAATATGGATCATTTTACTTTAGGGAACATAAAAGAGCAAATAATCATTAAATAACAAGGAACTGTTTATTAACCACTCATTACTACAGTATGTATCACTTTAATTTAGGTGACACAAAAAGAGTAAGTAATTATTTGATAATGAGGGACTACTCAGTAACTACTCAGCAACAAGTACCAGTTTACTTTAGGAGACACAAAGAGGGTAAGTAATCATTAAGTGATAAGGGACTACTTATCAACTATTCAGTTCTGTATATCACTTTACTTTCAGGAACAGAAAAAGAGTAAGTAATCATTAGATAATGAAGAACTATTTATTCACTACTCAGTATTATGTATCTCTTTATGGGACACAACAAGTGTTTAAGTAATTAATAATTAGTCGTTACTATTTTTTTGCCCTTCACCAGCCAGTTCAGGGTTAGTCAAGAACCAGTCATAAATAAAGTGATCAGTATGATCAGCTCACAGATATTCATATATCAAACTCTTCACCTACTGTTCAAGATAGGATCTCGCACTCTGTTCTCTGCTGACTCATCATTATCTACTGTACAGTCCTCCTTTAGGAATTATTAGGGAAGTGTTTATTGACAATTCATCAGTCATCAAGTCATTCCTGAATTGTTCCTTACTTGTTTTTTCATTAACTAATCATTAGGAAAATTTGATCAGGGGTTAATTATTCATTACAGCAGTTAATTCTTCACTGCAGTCTTTAAAAAAAAATAAAATAATAATTAAAGTGTTTTTAAGATGATGTTTGGAGGCTTTTTGGTCTTTATTTGACAGAAAAGCTCTAGACAGACAGGAAGTGGGAGAGACATGCAGCAAAGGGCCAAAGTTCTACCAAGTTAGCTACCAGGACGCCTTAATCTTTACGTTTCAATGATATACCAGTTCAATCTTGATTTTTCAGATCAGCATCCACTGAGAAGAGGTCAAAGGTCACTGACCAGCAGTCAGTGTACAGCTGGAGACTGATCAAGGAGAACATTCATACTAGAGATGTTCTAATATCATTCTTTCTTTCCTGATACAGATTCTCATACTTAAACTTTACGTATCAGCTGATACAGAGTACTGGTTGGATACCAGTGCATTAATAAATATATATGTTTTTAACAGCTGTATACTACTGACCATGTATAAAAGTGACATGATTGCCATCATTGTTGTATGGTCTGACTCAAGTTAAAAAATATCAGTGTACAGGATGCTGCTGGGATGTAGCAGGGTGTCATTTTGGGGCTAATAAATCACATGATATAAGATCAGTGCAGAGAACAACTGATACCCAATCCGGGACTTGAGGCTGCTGGATCAGGGCTATTTCCAATACTGGTATCAGCATCAGAACAACCCCAACTCACACCTGACATCAGAGAACATCTCTGAACAGACACAGGGTTAACCATCTCCTTATAGAACCACTGCTTCCCATGTGACTGCAGTCTCATACCATCTCCATGATAACAAAAAGCATCTGCTGATGAAGACTGTGAGATGTGGCTGACAGCTTCTGGAAGAGGTCAGACTGGACCTCTTCCAGAAGCTGTCACCTCAGGATTTCGCAGGCTGTTTTTGGATTGCTGCAGCCGAAAATGTCTGATTTCATGGCAGCTTTTCTAACAAACTGAGCTGCATGTTGTGATGTTTTTAGGGATTTTTTGCAGTGACTCAATGTTTGTCTCCAATCCATGGCGGTGTATTGCTGCCATGCCAGAACAAGAAAAACTGATCCATATCATATTATGACAAGATGTTTTTCATCTTATAGCATAGGATTTTGCAGACTATTATTATTACTATTATTATTATTATTATTCTTACTATAATAATACAGCCCAAACCCAACATGAGCCTGTGCAATATGTGAGAAATACGGCCCAACCTGACCCAAACCCGTTGGGTCCCTCAAGGTCCCGTTGGGTTCAGGTCTCAAGCTGTAAGTCAGATTTGGTCTGTGGGCTACAAGTATCCCTGGTCTCAGATCTTATATGCGTTGTATTATTGTTGTATGTTGTTTTATCATATTTTGTTGCCTATTGATTTCATTTTATTCCAGTTTTATTTCTCCGTGAAGCCGTTGGCTCACGGTGTTGTTAACACAACATATGCGTTGAAGTGTGGTCAGTAAAGAGCTCAACAAACCAAATACCTCTGCTTACTGAATAAATAATTGCTTTACATCTTGTGTGTTGTGAGGTTGCCTGTAACCAGGATGTAGGAGCAGGTTAGTGCTGAGGTGTCCTTAACCCTCCGTCGCTCTCTCTGCACGCCTCGCTCTGTGCCTCCTCATCTCCGTCACTGCATGTTGGCACACCGACATGGTCAATATTTGAACTACAGGGCAGGGTTAAAGGCCACTCCTATTAACACTTCACATTCACCAGCTGCACTCAGCCCTGCCCTGATAACACGGATCTGACGCTCACTCTTTACACTTACACACACACACACACACACACACACACTGCAACTGGCTATCCCGCTCAAATAGGATGCAACTTCCTGGTTTAAAGTAAAGCACAAAGCAGCAGTTTATGAACACCTGAACTTAGCTCAGATAAAGCTGAGAAATACCAACACACAAGTTGTATTAACTAACACACCTATTCACTACTTTCACTGCTTCACCTCAGATCACTTTTCATCACTTCTTTACTCACTTAAAGCAACTTCTCTCATTTGAGTCAATCACCTCAACACATGTATTCTTATGTACAAAAACAAAGAAAATGTATTTGTAGTCTGAAGTTATGTCAAACAGCAGTAGTAGCCATCTTGGCTCCACTGATGTGCATCTATTAAGCGAAAGTAAGTAAATCTAATGTTTGGTGTGTTAGCATGGATGGCGAAAAAGTGTGAATGATATACATGTTGTACACGTGTATGTTATGGAAGCATATTTGTGCCTCACCAGAAAAAGAAAAATGGATCAGTATGATGTTATAAGGAAAAGTTTGTGATGACAAGATGATTTCTTTTTTGAATACTCTTAATCAGTTTGTAGCCCCTTACAGAAAGTCAGATGAAAAGTCAGTCATTATCTACTCACCCTCATGCTGATTGAGGGTCGAATTTATCATGTTAGTTCACAAAACACTGCTGGAGTTCCACCAGAAAACAGTGTTGCAGGATCTCCCAAACAATGGAAGTGAATGGTGACCAGTTTTCAATCATAAAAAACTACTGGGAAAAAAAACATAAAATGCCTCCATACTGCTTGCCTGGTGTAATCCAAGTCTCCTAAAGCCCCGACATGAAATCACAACACACACCCGATTCAGACAGTGCATGTGCACCAAACTAAGAATCTACAGTGAAGATTCAGGTTTTAAACATGTTGTAAATAACATTTTTTTAGTCTCCTGGGCATATTGGGGCTTTAGGAGGCTTGGATCACACCAGACGAGCAGTATGGAGGCGTTGTTGTTTGAAAACTGGTCACCATTCACTTCCATTGTTTGAAAGATTCTGCAATGTTTTCCTGTGGAACTCCAGCAGTGTTTTGTGGCCAAAAAAACTGACCCTGACCTTCAGTCTGTATGAGAGTGAGTAGATAATGACTGAATTTTCATTTTTGGGTTAACTATCACTTTAATATTCAGATGCAATAATTATTTTCAGTGTCCTCTTTAATCTCACATCAATAGTTGAGATTCCTAATCCTGTGATTTATTTTCTACAGATTGAGGCAGTGGTAGACCAGCAACTCCTGTGTTCGTTGAGATAAAATGACCAAAGGAGTCTGGTGGCTATGTAGAGAATGATGTTTATATAATGGTGGCTTCCACTCAGTCTGTCTGACAGCAAGGTAAAGCTGTGAAAATATTCTAAATATACCATACACTTAAACTGATAGCGATTTTTTTGTTTATACATGTTGCTGCTATGCCTCTGTCCACAGCAGGACATTGCTTAGCTTTCTACTGTGGTTCTCCTGCTGCTTCTCCAAAGTGGGGGCATGTCGACCATCTACTGTGGGGAATACACTATGAAGCAGGTCATACAACACCACTTCAAAATATCCAAACTATCTCTTGTATGTGTGTACTGCATGTTGTACAGATGTTTGCATGACCCCACTTCACAATAAAACACAGCACCATGTATATTTGGACATTTATTCAATACAGTGTACAAAAGAATTCAACAGAAAATATGATGTGTATGAATGTGTATTCTGTATTCATACAAACACATGAATACAAAAATCTCATACTGACAAAAACCTGAACCCGTCTTAAAAGGGCCGACGTTCAAGATCGTATCAAAATAAAAAAAAACAACATGGAGGGAGCAACAGAAAACATTACATTCTAACAGTCCCACAAGAGACACAAAGTGATTGTTTTCACAGAAAACACTCAATATATCTGACCCACAGAGTGTTAATCGTTCATCTGACCCCTAACACTGACAGGAGAACCCCTGCTGGGCTCATGTGGAGTACAAAGAACACAGGCAGCAGCTCTGAGATCAGGGACAAGATGCTCTTCTGACAGGACTGTAGCATGTTTGACGCTCATGATTGTCACACCACACACACGTCAGTTTGACTGTGAGCTGCTTAGTTTACTTCGGAGAACACACACTGCTGTAACTTCTTCACAGTCTCTTCACATTCAATACCAGCTGCTGGAGGGAAAAAAAAAAACAGAAATAGGGGCTTCCACATCAGGTTTCATTAGTTCATCTCTCAGTTTTCTTAGGATTAGGCGAAATAAAGCCGGTCAAATACTACAAAATTCTTCTTCAAGCCCAGTTCAATAATCATAGCGGTTGGTCTTTATCTTTTTAAAGTGCTTCCTAAATCTTTGTGACACATTAAAGAATCATGTAAGAGGGGAAAAGATTTCTGACTCTTCTGTACAAACCTGACTGATGAAGTAACAAAAGCAGAAATATTAAACCAAGATCACATGGAGCTACACAGTACAACAGCCACAGTAAGAAGGGAATTCATTTGTGTTAAAGGAAAGCTTTCTGCTGGGAGGGAGACTCCTGTTTGGTCGACCGTGTTAACGCTTCGGTGGCAGAGCAGAGAGGCAGTGGGCTGCCGCAGCTCAGACGCAGTGGTCAGGTGTGGTGGCTTGTTTTCAGTCTCGCTGTTAAAAATGATCACAATAAAAACACTAAGTCCCATCAGTGATCATCTCACAGTCACACTCCCTCCTCTCGTTTGTTCTTGGTGAGGCACAGCTCACTGCTTCAGATCAGTCACCCACAGAATGACTTCACATACACACTACAGCGTCTCACAGCCCCGACACTTTGCAGTGATTTGATCAGAGTGGCTCTTCTGGAGGCCAACAGTTCTCAGAGGAGTTCCCAGGTTTGGCAGCAGTGTCACCTAGTGTCCGTGCTGCGGGTGCTGGTTGTGTTGGTTGTTAGCGGGGTGGTTGGGGGGCAGTGGTGGTCCGTTTACTCCGGGGTGGTAGAAGGCACAGTTGCTCTCGTACCTGCAGCTTCCCTTCATCATGAAGTGACGGCACACAGGCCTCTTGGACATGTCTGACAGGGGGAGACACAGCAGTGTTACAATCAGTCTCTACACACACTTTATTTGAAACAGGCTTATATTTAAGACACATCTAAAAGGGTTAGTTAGAGAGTTAGAGATAGTAGACAGCAGGGTAAAACTGCAAAAATATTCAAAATATTGCATACAATTAAATTTAAAGTACATGTTGCTCCAAACTGGAGACTTTGTGACCGCCATGTACTGTAGCTATTACACTGAATATGGAGCAGTACCTCATACAACCACACTTTGAATAATTCAAACTTCTTTTAAGAGCCTTCCTCCCCAAACACTGTTTTTTAATCAGTAATCATTTTTATCACTTATGCTGTTTTTTGATGACTGTTAAGCTACTAACAGAATTCAACACTTGTGTTTAGATACCAGATACCAGAATTTTAAAGTTTGACACAATACTAGTACAAAAAAAGATAATTTATGATTTGACTTTTGATGCCATGGCAAAGAAAAGAAGCCCTGGGCACAAAAATGGAATAATGTCTTTCTTCTTGTTTTTTAAATAGCTTCAGTCATTTCAACACTATAATCAGCAGATATTGTAAAGTTTGAAACATGTGGTGTTGAAAAAGTAGGCGAGTGATGAGTCTGACCTGACTCTTGTTGCACTGATGGAGTGAGTGCTGTGGAAATTATTAGTACAGCTAATTTCAGCCCTACTCAATTTTTTGAGCCTTTATTGGTTTGTGGTGGCTTCAGACTATTTGAAGTATTTGAGAATACAGATCTCCCTAGCGTTCATCCCACATACCGTTCATATTGTTGTGTCCTCCCCTGGGCCCTCCTCGACCGCGGCCCCTGAAACCCGGCTCTCCTCCTCGGCCCCGGCCTCCTCGGTGGAAGTGACCCCCTCGGTGTGGCCCTCCTCTCATGGAGTCGTCCCCCCAGTAGTTACCGTTGTCTCCTCGGCCCTGGCCTGGCGGCGGCCCCATCATGCGTGGGCCTCCGCCGGCGTTGAAAGGCGGTCCGTGGTTATGAGGGGGTGGGGGGTGGTTAAAACGAGGCCCACCAGGCGGGTTGTTGGGCGGGTAGCCGCCGTTCATGGGCATCTGCATGTGCATGTTCATATTGTTCATGTTGTTCATGCCTGGACCATGTCCCAGCAGGCCCTGGTTAACTGCAGAGAGAAAAAAAGACAAGGATGAGCAACAGAAGGAGCAGAACATCATGATGTGACAGCAGGAGGAGAAGCCAACCATGGAATAAGATGGAGTGAGCTTAGCAGAGATGAGAAGTAACTGAGTATAAATATGTTCATTACTGTACTTTAGTTGAGTATTTCTTTTTCTGACAACTTTTGACTTTTACTCCCTACATTTTAACACAAACATCTGTACTTTCTTTTGCCAATGCAAATAGATGAAACAATATGAAAACCAGACAAAAACGACATCAAAGATGTAACAAGACAAAAATTATGTAAAAGATGAACAGAAATAGATGTAACAGAAACGGGAGGAAGACTCAACTGTGGCGAAAAGGTGAGGTTCAGTTAGCTTTGCACAAAAAACAGCTGGCAGAAACGTGCTTCAGGGGACGACTTTTTACTTTTATACTCTGAGTACATTACAGAGCCTGTACTTTTTCACTCTCCCTACAGTAGACAAGTTGAATCAGCACTTCTAATTTTACTAGTCTTTTTTAAACAAGTATCTGTGGACTTTTGCCACCTCTGGAGCTTACCTGGTGGAGGTCCACCCTGGTTCTGGTTTTGGGTCTGCTGCAGTGAGCCCAGCAGCTGTTTAATCTTGTCTGAGAAGTCAGGCTGCTTGATCAGGTCTTCAGTGGACTGGTTACCAGAAGCACCCTGATGACAGACAGCTCACATTAGATACACAGTCCAACTACGAACAGACATTTTTGCACACACTCTGACTTAAATGTCATTAAAAATAAAGGTGAATTAAGTGTGCTTTGATTGAGTGAACCAGGATCAAGAATGTAAAAAACCTAAATGGATAAAAACAAGCTTCTCCCTGCTGCATATCTGACTGTATCATCACATATTTACCATGATGGATGAGAGCAGCTCCTGTACATTGACAGTGGGAGCCACAGTGTTGCTGACAGTGTTGGAGGTTTGCGGGCTGCGGGAGCTGTTGCTCAGGTTGCCCATGAGGTTGGCGAGGACAGGCGGCAGCTTGGAGCTCTCGTTCTGGCCGGCACCCTGCTGCGATGAGGTGTCCATGGGCTCACCATAACCGTCATCCAACATGGACGAGTCCTGTAGGGGGAGACCAGACTGACAGCTTAGTAGGCCACATATAACACACACACCCACGTACAGCATGTGTTTGATTAGAGAAAGAGACATGAGAGACAAAATGTGTGTGTTGGGTGGACTAACCTCATCCAGAGGGATGAGACGGGGAGGCATGGGCTCATAAGGCTCTGGGTCTGGTTCATGTGGACTGTCAGGCACACTAGTGAGGAGAAAGAAAGGATGTGAAATCATTAACACACACTGCAGGCCCTCACCCTAATCTCTTAGTGTGACATTCAGACAAATCACATATGTATAAAAAGTTCAGATTCTTTTATTTTTGACATTTATAACACAGATGTTTTTGTCTTACTAGAGATACAGCAGGTTTTGTCTGATGTCCTACCTTTCTTTGCTAAGGAAAATCTCCTGCAGGATGCCCATCTCACGGTCTCTCTGGGTGAGTTTCTCTGTGCTGTTGGCCCCGGGTGTAACCAGGCTGCCAGCCAGCATCAGGGGCCTCGGGGGCGTCCAGGGGACCCTCTCTTCCATGGTGTCATGGGAGAGCCGACGGGCCATCTCAAACGTCTGCCTGTCCATCATCAGCTCTCGTTTGGCAGCCTCACCGAAGTCTTTAATCTTGTTGACGTTGACTGTGGATCGAAATTGAAAGTGTAATATCATTAATAACTAATGTTTTTTAGATGGTTTCCAGACCGACTGGTGTGTTAGAGCAGTGAACAACAAACTCAGACATGTTGACTTTTGACCAGCTGATTTACCTCTTTCTGTCTCGTCCAGATCAAAGTAGAAGTAGTGTTTGAGCTGCTCCTCTTCAGCCCAGTGAACTGTCTTCTTCTTTTTGCCCTTCTTGGTCAAGCTTTCTTCCTCTCCACGTGGTTCTGCCAGAGCGTTTGGCTTCTCACCTACACACACCAGACACAATGAGAAACAAAAAGGTTAGGGGACTGAGAGCACATAAAACACAGGATATCTTATTAAAGAAGATAAAACTCTATCACTATCAAGAACCATGTGGGTGAGTTTGAAAAAACCATACCATTGTCAGAGGTCTCTGGGTCCTCAGAGGGAACAGGAGTCCCAGGCTGTTCCACTTCCTGGTGTTCATTAGCAGGAGTGATGGAGGCAGCCGTTTCTGGAGACGACGGTTTAGCAGCAGATGAAGAGTACGTAGTGGGTTTGGTGTCAAATGGACTCGGCTGAGGACAAAGAAGGAATGAGAGTGAGACAACAGGTTTAAGATGCGAGTTTAAGATTAAAGGTTAGGGGTAAAAAGACAAAGTTGACATGTTGAGAGCTAACAGTTCCAAATTCTTTGACGAGACAGACCATTCTCTGACATAGATACTTCCTTACTTATTTGCAACAGCTATCTACAGCAGAGAGTGGAGATTATTACAGAGACAGCACAGCAAAGTCTATCATGCTTGGTTAAAATTCAGAATTTCAGATTTATTCTGTGGATTTGGGGGAAAATCTTCCCCTTCTTGGACTACCAGTGGCCATATTACATACTAATACTTATCTAATAAGAAGAGCAGTCATTACAAGGGTTGAGAACAACTTATTGCAGCTACTTAAATTAACTGAACCTACAGTAACGGCTGCACATGCAGATGCTCATTGAAACTTTGCAACTTTTCTCTTGGAAACTGTTACTTTTTTAGGCTTTATTGCTGAAACACATTTCACCTATGACAGAAATACACTTGTTGGCATTTGAAAATGCAGACATGAGGTTTAGATTAAAGAGCAGCAGACCCTGAAAAGATCAATAATACAGTCAGGATATTGAACACAGTGCAGCAGTAATTTAGAAATAAAGCCCTTCCTACTGAATAACTGCTGCTGATAATGCAATAAACAGTAACAGTTAAAGATTAACTAATACTCAAGTTGTTTTTGAGAGGAGTACTTTGTACTTTTGCTCAAGTATTTTGTGCACCAGTAGATTACTTGTAGTTGAGTATCATTTCAATTTTCCATAGTCTTTGTATCAGCGCTCAGTACCTTGTTGGACGTAGGGGACACCACCTTGGTGTTAGTTGGAGTGGTTGCACCAGGCTTCTTCTTCTTGATCTTGATCCCGGGCACTGGGGCAGAGTTCAGAGCATCCAGGAACCCTGTGGCCTCCATCGCTGCAGTGAGGACACAAGAGAGCAGTGAATGCCACAGCTCTTCAACATACAGTTCAAATTGTGTTCTGGTCTGTGAGTGTGTGTCTGTTTAAACTCACGTTGTGGTGGAATGATCTTGACTTTGATCTCTTTGGCAGAGTTGGAGGGGGTGTTTAGAGGTTTGTATTTTTTCTCCAGAGGTGGAGCGTCTGATCCACCCGAGCTGTTGAAGGAAAGGAAACGTCTAAGCATTTTCATTAGCCACTTTGGGGCAGTTGCATGAATACGCCACTAGATGGTGCTGTGCTAACAGAGGGTATGGTACCTTGGCCTCTTGAGGACTGGAGGCTTGATGTTGTACTTGTCACCGAGCTGTGGGGCAGCAGGCGTCTTCTTGGCAGGGGCTGGGTTGGGAGTGTCCATCTCCAGTCCTACACAAGACAAAACAGATTGATTATTTCACACTGAACTGAAGATAGAACATCTTCTAATTGAACATTCAGAGCCAACTCCATCACTGCTCAGCAGGCTGACGTTTTACCTATGGAGCGGATCTTTGTGTGGCTGGGTGCATGAGCTTTGGGTTTCTCCTTCTTCTTCTCCTCATCTCCACTCTTTTCCTTCACATGCACCGGCACCTCTTTCTTCTTTTTCTTATCTGAAAGATCAACAGAGCGTGTTATGAACTGTGGGCATTGCAAAACAGAGTGGGACACTCCAACAGAGCAAAATAATTGTTCTTACCAGCAGGGGAGCTGCTTGACACACTCTGGGAGCGGATTGTAGCCATCCAGCCATCTACAAGCACAGACGCCAGCTTCCTCAGATCTAAAAATAAAAGACAAGAATGTTAGTTCATATAGACACTGCTGTCAATAAAGCAGAGTTAAGATTTTTGGTGTACAAGCAAACTGACCCTCCGTCTCTGCACTCTTGCTCAGCTGCTTCACCAGCTTGGCTGTGTTGTTCTGGGAGAAGATAAAAGCAGAAACTACAGGTTAGATGGTGCTGTTGCTGGTATGGTGCACTGGGGGTGTGCTCTGCTGGATAAACTGGGACAGTACCTGTTTGAGGTGGTCCACTTTGAGAGGCAGCTTCTGCAGTGTAAGCAGGATGAGCTGCAGCAGGGGGGTGTTGTTGGTGGTTTTGGAGTAAGTGAGCCACGAGTTGAGCAGCCTCCAGCCACCAACTCTGATAAACCTGGACGAAGAGAACAAATGATTGATACATGAATTCAACAGTTCTGTATTCTAATACACTTAACTTCAGTATTCAGAGCTACAAAGTGTCATAATGACTTGAAAACATGTCAGAAATAATACAAATACCACCATGTCAAACTATGTTATAAAAACATATGAACTACAACTTGTTCCTAACTCAAAGACACCTTTATAAATATGGCATGTTTCCAGCCCAATTAATTTTGAGTTAAATCTTAGGCCTTTTCTAATGTATGATTGAACGCTCCAATAGGGAGGCTGCCAATGTTAAGAAAACAGAGTTAGTATCTAAAAATAATAAGAAAGTTTCTCATTACATTCATATTGAGAAAGATTCTCATTATTTTGAGAAAGTTCTGCATTATAATGACGTTTTTTTCCCCATCACACTGGCAGAAATGGGCTTTTATATTCCACTCATTCTTTCAGAGCTGCATGCAAAAGAGCATGTTAAAACACATGTACTTTTATTTCAGTCACATTTAACTTTCATTGGACAAAAGCACTGAGGAGGGTCCATTCCTCATCATCATGTGCTGGACTGGGGCTCATACAATTCAAAGCTGTGCACAGGGTTCATTTAAGCATAGTCAGGCTAACAGTATGTTCTGGGACAGGCGCTGGCTGTGACAGATATTAGGTATTTGGTATAACATAGTTTAAATATAAACCAGTCTGACATCATTGCATTCACATCACTTTTGGCCTGTTTTGGAATTCCACCACTCCTGCATCTGCTGCTGCTTGGATGGAAGACATTCTGTTTTTTGTTTTTTGTAACTAGGAAAGATTTAATTTATACTGAGGGGGTCTAAAAAGAAGTAACACTTCACGCCATGCTTTGAGAATACTTGCTCCTTTTCTTTCTTTCATTTTGGATTGTTGATGCATTGTAAATGAGTGTATTGTGGACAATCTAACATGTTACAGATGTACAGCACGTGGGCTTGTGCTTTGCAAGAGTGTCGAGGTATGACTGTGATAGTGGGCACTTGTATTTATGTAGTGTTGTATTGTGAACATGTCAGCTGCCAGGACAGTGTGTTCAGGGAGACTGGGTGAAGGGAATCTTGTTAAAAATATGGAGGGTAATGTAATCCACGACATAACTTGTTCTTCACTTTATAATTAATATGTTTTTAATATATTATTGAAGACCAAGACCTACAATATAAAGTAGTAGTAAAGCCTACCTGTTAAGGACATCATGGGATTTGGTTTGCAGCAGAATGTTCAGGTACATACATCTGCTGACCATCTTGGTAGAAGCTTTCATCAGGCTGCGGCGAAAAAAGGGCAAAAGATGCAAGGATAAGTTCATAGAAATATCAGGATTCAATTGTTACATTCACGGATAACAGTATACAGAAATACATGGTGCCTAATTCTCAGTTCCTCACCTAAACACCTTCAGGACTCCCTCCAGGCTGCGGAGTTCTCCATCTTTTCCCAATAGAGCCTCCACCCCCTTCAAAATCTCTCTGGGGTCCACTGGTCCCCCTGCCATGTCTGAAACAAACACAGCAAACATTTACCACACAGGACAACAGGACACAGGTGTATTATGTGTTGTGATATGTACAGGCCATCTTTTGTCTATGGTAAGAGGTATTTAAGTGCTGTTTACTGAGGGCTATTTGCCTGCCAAACACAAAGGGGAGCTCCAGGACACAGAAATCCACCCAGACTATCTTTAGGACTCGAACAACTTCAGTCCGTTTCATTTCAACACACAACCGTTTCTTCAAACACCAAAAAAAACAAACAAACGAAAAAAAAACCCCAAAAAATCACAACTATGCCACAAGGCCCAAGGCACAAGGTCACAGCAGATTCAACTCACTACCAAACACCATCCAGGTCACACTTTGAATCATTGCATTTCAGTGATTCAGTGGTTGACAAGACCACCTGATTGTATCAAGGACATCCCATTAACATCCATCAAGTCCAAAGGCCTGACACACACCCACATCAGGAGATCAACACCAGTAAGGCTTGAGCTCCCACAGTTACAAAACCTACTTACAAAGCAGTGATTCAGGAAACTGATCTGATCTACTATCCAGGAAATGATTTGCATATCAGGCCAAGAAAGACACACATTATCTAGGTTGATGATCTGGCTGACATGGTCACATACAAATCCAGGGATCTCCACTTGCCTCCCCGGGAGGCAGCATTTTCATCCAGCCACACAGCACTCTGTTGCTCCTGCAGTCAAACAGCCACAGTGCAGGATGGTTTCAGCGTGCTGCCTCTTACTTCACATGTTGGAGTGGTTTGTAGGGCCAACTTGACACCAGTTCAGCAGGGACAAGTGCAGGACATTGTAACTTATTCCTAAATACCAGAAAGCCCCCTCTCTGGGACATATATTCTGTTAGTTTTTGTGTGTGAGGCAACTCTCTTTATTCCAGTTCAAGGTATGATTAAAGAAGCTGCTGTAATGTGGATGACATAAGTGCATTTTTATAAAACTGACCTACAAAATGTTATAGCTGTCACACTATAAATTACCAATACCAATTATTTTTCACTTACTTTTTTAATTAGCTAACTTTTTTTTAAAATCTAAATTTAACTGTTTCCCTGATCATACCAAACTTAATTGTCAACATGTATTCAATATATATAAATAGGTATGTATATATATATCTTTTTTTATTTAACAAATACAGATATTAAATTTATATGTATCAAACACAAAAGGAGGTGAAAAGTCAAAGTCTTGTTAGGATAAAAGTAATCAAAGAGAGAAATTTTTGCAAGAAATGTTACTGATAATGATTTATCAACTTTTTAATAGCACACGTCTATCACAGTCATTCACATTTGTGCAAAAAAGAAAAGAAACTCAAACAAGGAGAATGGAAACAGAAACATCAAGAGTGCCTTATAAAAACCTGTTTTCACTAATTAATATGATGAAAAAATGAATGGTACAAATTCAGACTGAATGCAACAACAAATTAAAGTGTGTATGAAGGATGAAATGCTTGAAAACCGTAGAATTAGTTTGTTAAATACTCATCTGCGTCCTTTCAAATGTGATGATCAGACTGGAAGTACCTCTATCATGGACTACAGTGGGGTTAATGACGTCACTGTTCCAGCCAGAGGGTACAAGTGAGGCCACTTACTGCCACCTACAGGTTAGTTTCTGTTTACACACTGACACTACAGTATACTGGCTGTTGTTACACAATAGAGAAATGCATTACAGATTAATACAATTGTTACTGCAATATCACATGACAATAGTCTGACCTGCTACACATTAACCTGGAAAACAGACTCATGACTGAAAGGTGTTTATGATTTATCATTTCAATAAGTACACATTATCTTAAAGTCTCATGTCATCCAAACTAAGTCAACTGGCCTTTATGAATATCTTCACTATTATGGATTTGAAAATTATCATGACAAAAGGTCTTATAAATAACCTCAAAATGGTTCATGATATAATAGAACTGCTTGGACTGAGCCTGGTAAGCATGCACTTATTTTTGTCATGTTTACATATTATAATGATGTTGTTGTTTTTTGCTATTTTATGTATTAAAAACCTGCAATTCTGGCGCAAATCAATTCATTGGAAATGTCATGATGTGAGGAATCAGTTAGGTCTTACCCGTTTAACTGTTGTAGTAGAAGTTTTATATAGTCTCAGACCTCCACAACACTGCAAATAACCAAATTCCTGCAAATGTCACAATTGTTACACATATACACACAATCAGTGTTAAACATGGCCCTGGACCCTGGTTCAGTGGGGGAAAGAACATTATTTGTGCATAGTCATACTGTGGTGTTATTACATATACCCCTGGTACTTCATGGAAAAAACAATCTATGACTAACTCCTCTACAAAAATGTTATTACTGTAATTTGTAGAACTGTTGCGCAACAACATTCTTAACAATGAGTAATTCAATGAGGCATATTCATCAAGGAGAACCTGACTGAATGAAATCAGAGTGTAGAACGCCCTCGGTTATATAAGGGCAGCTCAGGCAGCCTATAAATGGCTTGCGCTTAACCTGACATCTGTCATAGCTGAGAACATGGCTGCTCCTGAGGCTCAGCTGCTTGACAAAGGGGAGGGAGCTGGAAGCTCACTGCTGATCAGAGCCCTCCCTCCATTAACCACTTCGACGACGGCAAAAACCAACCCTACACAAGCAACAATGGCTCTCATAGCAAACACCGTGGTGGCTGATAGAAAAACAAGGCGATTATCTAGCGAGCCACACGCGTATGGCGCTCAGACAGCGCCGTGGACACCAGTCTCTACTTGATCTGCGTGTTCAGTTTGGTTAAAAAAAAAACAAAAAAACAAACTCCCAAATGTCGCTCCGAGAACACGGCTAGTCCCCGGAGCTGTCCGAGGACGGAAACAAACCACAACCAGTCCACCATATTTGTCAATCCCGACTGTTTGTGCTTCGAGAGAGCACTTCGCTCGCTTGAGTCATCCTGCAATCTTTATCCACAGATTGCCGAGTACATGATGCGGGCTTTCGGGAAGTCCCTGCGCTATAATTATCGACATTTCAACACACACAGTGCTTCATAGAGAATGTCCACAATCCTCAAACTAACGCAATCTTTATGTATAGATTGCGGTGGGTGTTCGTTCCGTGGAGCAGCCCATACAAAACAGATCTGGCAGGCAAAAAGTCCGACTTCATGAGCTGGAATCTGCTGTCTATGCCTACGGCAATCTTTATCAATAGATTGCTTATGGTTATTCTACGAATTTACTGGCTATATTACATTTTTATTTATACAATTCGTCCATTCCGTCTCACACATAAAGAAACGGAGCCTTGTGCCTCCGTCCACTTTCCTGTGTGAGCTCATACTAGAACACTGTCTATATTCAAACTGTTTGCCAAGCTAACTTACAGCTACCGCTAACTAGCCTGTTATCTACGACTAGATTCATTTGATTGCTTTCAATTCAACTTAACTTCAAAATCAACTTACTATTGATAATATAGATCCTCAGCGTCTCGGGTATAATAGAGTGTGCTTTTCAGGCACTTATATCTCTTATTTCATCAATTTTATATCGTCAACCTTCATGGTTTTAATATCAACTGAAATACTTCTTATGGGTGGGGCTGTGATAGCTAAAGGCTAGCCTTTCCTTCAGGAACAAACTGGAGGCAAAAATAGTAATCAAATGTCCATTACTTGAAGAAAAAAATATGAATTTGAGTAGAGATGTTCAAAGTCCTCGACGGTTCAATCTTCAGCAAAGCGAGTTCATACCTGCAAAACACACAGAAGAACACACATTTAATTTCCAGTCCGTCAAATGTCGTCGTCCTTCGTCTATATCAAACTCCTTTGTTGTTTTTTGAATGCATTCATTAGGAATTTCGCATTTAAGACGGACAAAAGGTTGAAAATAAGCCTTGTTGTCTTTCTGACTTGACTTACCTTTGACCAAATCCAGGAATGAGCTCGCAGAGGAGGGACTTAGCTTTTATACTGCGTGACGTTTTTTACGTCACGGGCAGCGTTTTTTCTCCGTTTTCGCTAAAACAAAATGGTGGATATCTGACCTTCCTTGTCCTGTCAAGGGCGTAATGGCGTAGCTCACGTTTTGGAAACTGTTATTTTTAATTACTCCCTAGATTCGCCTTTAAAGTATTGAATATTTGGTATTATGTAAGAGATACAAAAGAACACCAACTAATTTTGTTGATTTAGCTGGATGTGAGTGATTCTTTGATATATAAATTTAGTTTATATTATTTCTTCAAAATGGCGACTGTCTTTGAGGACCGTGATGGTCACATGCGCCAGTCACAGAGAACGCAGCATTTTAACGGTCATGTGTACTCCGACTAAAATGACCACATTCTATGCCATAAAGGATGTATAGAATCTAACGGATCTATTGGTGATGAAACATTTTAATTTTAAATTGTAACATTTTTATCTAAAAATGTAACACTCGATATAACACAAATAGAGCTTTCACCTTTCACCTTCGACCCCACCGTGACAGAAAAATGGCCGCCTCCATCCAAGGCACCGTGAGGGTTTTGTGTCGTCTATCGCCTTCAATTTTACATCCATTACGACAATGTCCGGTATTACATTTAATTGTAATGTTTATACACCTATCGTTCGAGTAATGCATTTGTTGTCATAAGTATGTACGAAGGTTTTTGTATGTTGAATTCAGGAGAAACGATGTGCATTAGCTACATAGCTAACTTTAGTTAGCTCACCCTTGCGTGAAGTAAATTTATTTAGAATACACACTCGGTAGAACACGGGGCATTGTTTCATGACTCCGTCGGGTGTACGCATTTATGGTATTAACTGACAATAATGTTACAGGTATCGGAGTTTATGATGTAGCTAGCCAGGGTGACCGAAAGGGCTGTGTCTTGAGGGAACCCTTGAATTGTGAAACTCTCGCGAGATTGTGTCAATTCTTAATCATGCATGCTGTACAAACTAATAATGTTTAACATGTAGTATCTCAGTAGTCAAGATCTACCGTGATTTAGGGACATTAAACACATTATTATGGAAAAATCAGTTTGCGTTAAAACGATCGCTCTCGCGAGATTTTCCGCGGATCTGGGATTCCCTTCTAAACAAAAGGCTTATGCATCGTCAATATTTAACATAAATGACAACTGTCATTGGTACTCAGATGACTGTAAACAGACATTGCTGGGGGTTTTGGGATGTTGTGATTATGATGATGTGATTTTCTTTTGCCTTCAGTCCAGTGTACAGAGGAGACTTCCTGTCAGAACATATCAAGGTCTCCCTCTGTTTGTACCAAGTCACTTTTACTGCAAAGCAGAATCACTCCAGGATGAGGAGGCTGCTCAGGCTGTTGAGGCTCTCTCGCGCTACAAGGACAGGCCCTGGGATTACTTGGAGAGTGAAGGTGTGTAAAGGAAAAACAAGTCTCATTGTTAGAATCTACAGTATATCTGGTTTTACAGCATATTCCTTTCCCCTGACAGAATACATTGAGAGGTATGGAACCAACTCTGTGTGGGCTGGCTACAGGAGGAACCACAAAGGAGGCATTCCCCCACAAAAGACACGCAAGACCTGCATTGTAAAATTTCTGTTTTAATCCAATTTACATTAGCTCCATGCATCCCATGTGTCACTTTAAGTAACATTGATTCTGTTTGTGTTTGTGTAGAGAGGAGACAAGATCTGTGGAAACCCCTGTCCAATCTGTCGGGATCAAAATGTTATTATCCACCATCAGGTGGGTCAGCACCCCAGTCACTCAAATTATCTCATGACCACAAAGTTACAGTACATTGCAGTGTTCAAAACAAAAACAGAAGACATTATTGATAATAGATAGGAAGTGTTTTATTGGACTAGTGTGTAGGATTTGGTGGCATCTCGTGCTTAAGTTGTAGATTGCAACCAACTCACCACCCCCCTCAGCTGCAAGTAGCAGCTGAGGACTTTAATTTAAATTTATTATAAATCATTTATTACACAAAGAATATACATCAGGTGTACCATGAAGGTTTTTGTTTATGCAGCCTCCTAAATCCTTAAGAACATATATTTAATGAATATTACATATATATAGTATGGGCTGTAGAGTTGACATGTTATGGTTGAGACACATCTGATAACAATATTATTTATGAATTTATCTAAAAATAGAAAGTTTACCAGTGCTTGAGCAGTATTCCTGCCTTTTTTGAACCAGGGAGTGAGACAGGGGTCCTTAGGGTGTAGCTAACCCTTTTTTATGCCTGATCAAAGCACGTTTTTGTAAAAATCAGGGACAAAATTTTAAAAGGCCAACATCTTCATGCAAAAATATTTTTTAATTTTAAAGGTTATTTTTGGTAGGACATGATTTGTCCCAATCCCTAAGAATGGATGAAAAACAGAATGCAGTCAAATTCAGAAAGTTTTCATTTACAAACAACAACAAAGTTTATCAGTTTGATGATTAAATATCTTGTCTTTGGACTTTATTCAATTGAATATAAGATTTGCAAATCCCTGCATTCTGTTTTATTCAGTGTCACAACTTTTTTTGTAATCAGAGTTGTAAATGCTATAAGAGAGTGCAGAATAAATATGACAGCAGAAACATTTGTAATAAAAAATATTAGTCTTCCTAGTGTAATTAAATGGGGAAAGAGAATCACATATTTAGCATCAGCATGCAGTTGTATTGAGGGTGAAGAGCTTTATGTTGAGACATTATGCTCCACCACAGACTGTCTCATGTCCTCTCTGATCTGCTTCTCTTGCAGAATGTGAAGTTGTTGCAGCAGTTCATTAACCCTCACACTGGGATGGTGTATGATCCCACTCGAACCGGTGAGAAGCAAACAAACATGTCAGCGTGAGCTCATGGAATCCAGTTGATTAACTGGCAGCTCATGTTGTGATGCTTTTACTGTGTGCAGGTGTGTGTATGAAGCAGCAGAAGCAGCTCCATGAGGCGATCAACACCGCACAAGATCACGGTACGTAACACAAAATCAGTCTATGGAACACTGTGCTATAAGCAGCCTCTGAGGTCCTTTTCTCTTTGTATTTTTATCTTTTGAACCTTAACATTTTAACATACATTACTTTGAAGACAGGGACTGGTGTGAAGTTAAACCAGTATGATTTTTTTGTATAGATTCATATATGCATTCAGCCTGACTACATGATAAAAAACTGAAACAGTATTTTAGGACTAAGGCTGCTAAGATGCTAATTACCCACATCTCCATTTGTATGAAGAACCTACAAAATGTTAGGGCTGCAGCTAATGATTATTTTCGTTGTTGATTAATCTGTTGATCATTTTCTTGATTAATTAGTCCTGTCACAATCTTGACACTTGAAAAGTAGGTTCAAACGTGGAGCACACAGACTCCACGTTCGAACCTATTTTTCAAAGTCTCTCCTGTTACCATTATTTTCATTATCAATCAATCTGTCAGTCATTTTCTCCACTAATCAATTAGTTGTCCATGAAGTGTCAGAAAATGGTGAAAAAAATTGATCAGTCTTTCTCAGTGTCTAAGATGACGTCCTCAAATGTCTTGTTTTGTCCACAACTCAAAGATACTCAGTTTACTGTCACAAGGCAGTAAAGCAACCAGAAAATATTTACTTATAAGAAGGTGAAATCAGAGAATTTGTACCTTTTTTTTCTTGATATATCTTGTAGGTTCTTTTTACAAATAAAGATTGGTTAATGAATGTATGAATGTACTTGGGAAACATGGTAGAATGTGCTGGATGGGGAACAGTTAAAGTAACATTTTTATTTTGGAAGATTTTGTCAGCTGTTATTGGACGGAGCTATTTTCTTTAACATGCACAACTACTACAACCCACACATTGTGCATTGTTATGAGTGCATGTATAGTGTAGAAGCCCTTTCAAAATTTAAATGTCTCTACCTGTCAACATTGATACATGGTAAAGCAAACCACTCAGCTGATTCACCAAGAGAACAAACCAGCTGCTGCTTCAGGCATCATGTGTCACATGATTTATATTTCTGCACCAAAGCTAGCATCGAAGCAGTGGTTCAATGGAAATGTAGTTTTGAGCCTGAAGCATGTATCAGAGCATTGATGTCTGACTGCCATCACTATCAATCAATCAATCTGTTCTTCATTCCATAGAACAATTAGTTGTTTGGTCCATAAAATGGTGAAAAATGTTGTTCAGTGTTTCTTTAAGTCCAAGATGACATCCTCAAATGTCTGTTTTGTCCACAAGTGATATTCAGTTTACTGTCATAGAGGAGGAAAGAAACTTTTTTTTATATTCAATTCATCAATTAACCACTGCAACTCACACTATACAAAATATTACTGATAGGATCATTTATTTTTTGCATTGTGGTATTGCCTAAGGAGGCCATTTCAGCCAGTGTGATGGGGAAAAAAAAAAGTAGGTCACTGTACTAAAAAACTATATCAAAATGGTCAGTATGTCAAAAATGACTTGCCTATCACGAGCCAGTCTCTGTGACTCAGTATCAAAGTCATTATTTTGAGATGTTTTTATTTTGACATTAACTCAATATTTTGAGTTTCTCATTATTTCCCAGTGTTTTGAGATAGAGTCATTGTTTGGAGAAATGATGACTTATCAGGATCTTTTGTTCTACACTTTGGTGGAAACAGGCATCCACAGTCAACAGGATTTTATCAGTTTGCTTTGCACCATTTAAGGCCACACTACTGAAATTCTTCCAGGTGGTTTAGTAGCTTGTCGGGGTAACGCAAACCAGATGTTAGACACTGTGTATTACTTTGTTAAAACTTCTCATCAGATGGTTAAAGTGATTTTTTTTTTTTGGTCTTCTTTCAGGCTTACTTCCATTTCAGATTCCATATGTGGAATTTTCAGGAGAGGATTACTCCAACTCCCATGATGCTGTGGGCTCCACACCACCTCCCAAGTCTTTAAGCTCTGGTGACAGCTGGTATAAATGGTATGATGAAATAAGGCCTGATGAGAACGAAGTGGCTAAAGTCAAGAAGATGTACAAGGCTTATTTAAAGTGATGGAGAGTCCTGATGATCAGGCTGGGATGTTGCTCACATTAATGCAATAATTAACTTAGTGTGTTTTTCTCTGTATGTACACATCTGATGGACCATGTGAATTTTCACCCTGTTTTCATGTCCTGAATAAAAATGCACCAAAAAAGTGATAAAAAATTGATTTATTTTATTGTTGAGCTTTAGTAGATCTTGACCCCATATCATTCATTTGACCTCCCTGCATATTTATAGAAATTAATAGTAGCATTAACACTTCATTATGAGTCCAACTCCACCCAGTTAAAGCTGTTACAGTCCAGCAGAGGGAACAGAGACCCCCCCAACAAATCCAACATGTTTTATTATCAGTGTTACTTTGTGAGACATGCTGACAATCCAGATGGAGTGTAGGTAGCCAAGGACAGAGGGACACCGTGCGGCATAGTAGTGTGTCCTGATGGCGGCGGCTCTGTGAGATCATGGGTTGACTTTGTTGACCATGGTCTCTCCCAGGGCTTCCAGCACCTCCCGCTTGTAGTCGTCAAAGTCTCCGTCAATCTGGTTGATGGTGAAGTCCTCCACCACCCACAGCTGGCACTGAGTCTCTGTGATGAGGCGGGCGTCGTGACTCACGATGATCACAGCTGGATAAGAAGGGACAGGATGTTAATAATGGAGACGCTGTGGACAGACTGACTTATTGACTGGTCATCATCTGGGAGGTTCACAGTCTCCCTTCAGGCATCACTCACTGACCATGTGAATCCTTAAGAACATTTATTTGTGATAAATTATTAATTTATTCTTCAATAAAAACTGGTCTGGTCAGATATGGACATATTTTACACTGTATGTCCTGCAGATCAGTTTGAAATATTTCAGGCCACAGTGAGCTGTTTGTTACCTGCAGCTCCTTCAGGCTCTTACTGTGGTTTTTGACATCAAGGTGAACAACTTACATGGTTCTTACAGGTGCTGGAAATCCTTGAAAACACTAACGTTTTCAAGGTTTGAAAAGTGCTTGGATTTAGATAAGGTGCTTGAAATTGTAATGAATCGCTCTCTAACTGAATAGTTTTTTTTAGATAAAGAAATAAAACAAGTCATAGAGCCTAATTGCTTTTGTCTTTCACACAAAATGAAGACGATTCTTGAGCTTCACTTGCACAATAACATCTGATTTAATGTGATGATGTAATGAAATGGGGCCAAATCATTTGCCAAGTGCCAGGAACAAGTAGCAGAACCACCATGGCAGACCAGAGGGAGTCAAAGTGACCTGAGCTACTGAAACAAAGTTATTCAAATATATTTATTACTGTATGTAAAATGAAAAAAAAGAAAACTGTATTTGAGACAATGATTGTTAAGTCTGGGACAGTTGCAAGTGGACTTCGGGACACTGTGGAAAAAGTTCATCTCGAGCCCTGCGTTCACACCATGGAAAAAACTTTAAACGTGTCAATCAAAGGGATGAGAGACATTGTTTTTGTTACAGACCAATTTCTCCTCCAAACTTACTTATTAGTTATTAATACACAGACATCCATAATTCATGACATTCAAAGGGCACAGCAGTTCAAAACTATGATTTATACTGTTTTGTGGGCTTAATAAGGATCAACTTCTCTTTATTGAGTGAAGAAGCAACAAAAGCTCTACTTTACAGGCTCAGTTGTTGTATAACAGTGTAACAACTCTGAGAGTGCTAAGTTTCTGTGTTTTTAATATGGCTGCATGATTAATTGATTTGTTTTTTTAATCAAAACTGCAACATGGCTTCCTGCAATTTTCAAATCACAGGAGGTATAATAATATTATTGATGGATTAATATTTGTTAAAGGCAAAAGGTGTCAAAAACCTTTCAAATGAATGAATGTGGTGTCCTACACATTCTACAGACCTAAAAAAAGACCATCTTCATTTGGAACAGATTCCTACAAAGAAACCACACTACAGTTTTACAATCAATCAAAATAAGAATAATGATGTAAAAATGATCATTACCTCTAATATTCAGTCAAATATCAGTCAAAATAATCGCAATTAGATATTTTTTCAAAATTGTTCAGCCCTACTTTCTAATTATTTTATGTAAAATATATATTGATTAATTATTTTTGCTTTCAGAAATAATTAAATTGATTAATTACTGAGGTTTCTCAGGACCCTTTTCACAGCATGTTTTACATTCTTTATATTTCCTCTGACTTCAGTAGTCTGAATTCATTTCTACTGTATGATTATCAACTTGAGATACATAATTCAAACAAATCATCGAGTACACAGGGTTGAAAGTGCCAAAACACTGGTATGATCCTTTAAGTGATCAGAAGTTAATCACAATTCATTTCTTGCTTGTGGACAGATACAGTATGAACATGCAGAAATTCACAGTGTGCGTTCTTCTCACCTCCTTTGTATTCGTTGATGGCCTCTGATAAGGCATCAATTGACTCAATGTCCAGATTGTTGGTGGGTTCATCCTGTGAGAGAGAAATGAAGTCAGTTAGTCCCAGAAGTCATCCTGGTGCTTCATCAGTGTGGATTAAAGGCTCAATGAATCTTACCAGGATCAGAACATCAGGCTGACGACAGGAAAGTTCAGCAAACACCACTCTGGCCTTCTGACCACCTGTCAGAGACAAAACACACACACACACACACACACTGTCAGAACATGTCTGTTTGGTGACAGCTGACAGTAACTGTCTGATGCTTCCTCTACATACCGGACAGTTTGGAGATCTGGATAGTGTGGGCGTGACTCTCCAGGCCAAATCGTCCCAGGCACTTCCTGCTGTCCTGGTAGGGCAGGTTGAAGTTCCTCATCAGATACTCAGTGGCCGTCTCCTCCATGTTCAGCTGGTCAGCATACTGCTGGTTGAAGAAACCCACTTTCTGTAGGCAGAAACAACACAGGTCACAACTTTTATTCTTAGAAGCTCACCAAACTCTGGAGCTACTAAAGAGTGTTTGCTGTTAACCATGAGATCACACTGTGTCAAAGACAGGCTGCTCATTTCAGAGAGAACACAACACAGCTCCACAGGCAGCCCTGCTCATGTCTGGACAATCCAATCACAGTTGAAACTCGACAACCTGATTGCTAGATTTGGACTGAGATACTGGCTACTTTACTTTTAAAGTGAACATGCATCATTCATCTTAACTGCAGTTTTCTGGAAAGACTTCAGTGACAGCAGGAGTTCAGCTGACCAATAACTAATCCCCATATTATATTAAAAATAATGACATAGTTGAATTATTTAAGTATCAGGGCAACTGCACAATGCATATATTAGACTATATACTGCAAGTATCCTTTTCTTTTCTTTTTTTTTATCTCTATGCGCTGGTTGATCCAGACACAGTTTCAATCAGTTAACAGGACTTGACTGAGAGAAAAAGTTAAATGAGAAATCTGTAATGTATTTATTGTAATTAGTCTAATTTGAAGTGAACGCTGCAGGCGCACTGTGTCCCCATTTGAAATTTCAATTCCAGAACTGAGTAACTGTTTTGTACGTCTGTTTGAGATCAAGAGTTCAAATCAATGCCGAACGAGTTAGTGTCTGTTCATGAGTTGGAAGAAATCATTAATAATGTTGTAAAAGGTGTAGATGATTGTGTAGATCAGCGATTCCTTTTTCCAGTATGCCCCCCTTTGGAAGCAAACAAAAGTTCAAGCCCCCACCACAAAATTTTCAATCAACTGTTAACAATTGTGGATGGAACTGATAAAAAAAAAGAATTCAAAAGTTAAATATTAGCAAAATAAAGGTCAGCTGGATAGAAACAGCAAACTCATTTGTTTATTCCCCTACATAGATCATATTCATTCAGCTTTGATTCACTCTTTTTTTCTCCCCTGGTCTTTCACACCCCCCTTGCAGTGGCTCTGCGCCCCCCAGTTTGGGAACCACTGGTGTAGATGTTTATAACTGTTAAATGAAGCCAGCCAGTTAACTCAATGTCCAGAGTGTATGTTATTTCAGAGCAGTAGGCTTTTGTTTTCAGGGTAACAGGCTGAACGTTACATTGACAGATAACTGACAGTTATAAACACTGATACATTACACATGATCAGCAGTAAAAATGCTTTGCGCTGGCTGTCCCATTGTTTTCCTATGGAGAGAGCGGTGGCGCCTGACCAAGCAGCACCCCTATCCTCGGTGTGGTGCAGCACTATGATCTGCTGCTGACCGCTGTTCAAATGATTTGAACTTTGACCTCGTTTGCTAATTTCAAAGTGCAGCCAATGAGATAACAGCTGTGTGTGACAATGCAGGCAGACGAGACCACAGATGTGTGGAAGTGACACGAGCAGAGGAGGAGAGACTGATGGTCGAGTCTTGCAAGGAACCCCAGACCTGCGCAAGATCTCGCAAGAGTGATAATTTAAATGTTTGTGCAACATCACACAAATCTTACAAGAGTTTCGCAAATCAAGGGACCCAGACACGACCGAAGAAAAGTGTATCAGGGTTCCCCAAAGTCTCCAAACCCACAACATTAAAAACAGACTACAATCTCACTAGAAAACGGAATGCATGGCGAAATGTGAACAATCAGGCCAGGCTTTAAGATGTGTGAATCATATAGTTTATGAACTTGGCTAAATCCAAAACAAAAATAAGCGCAGCCATTAGTATAGGAGGCAGTCAGGACGTGGTGGTTGTAGCACTGTGCTTTGCCTCTCTGTGTGTACCTCACGGTGAGTCCACAAGGTTACACATCATTACAACTAACCTGCGTCACAACATTCTGAACCCAGCTCATGAAAACCAGTGTTAGAACAGTAAAAGCATGTTTTGTCAGATCTGAACTGATGCTACACACACGCTCGACATAAACTGTCTCCAGTCTTGTGGCTCTGCCCACAGAACACAGTGACACTGTGTGTATTTTAAGAGTCAACATCAACAGTAAGTTACTCACCAAGCGATGATTCTTCCTCATCTCACCTTTGGTCTGAAAAAAGAAACATCCAGTCAGCTCATAGTACGCAAGTATTCTTTTTCATAACTTTTTGCATATCTTCACACTTACAGGATTTATTTTGCCAGTGAGCAGCAGCAGCAGGGTACTCTTCCCAACACCATTGGGTCCGACTATACAGACTGGAGGACAGAAGAAATCACAACAACAGTGGAGACATGTTTGGAGGAAAAACTCATTATGATGGTGCAGCTGCTGATTTTCCTGCTGTGATCCCAACATTAACAATACACTAAACTCTGCAAACTGCAACAGTTATGTAGCAAAATCAGAGGTCTGTGTCGCTGTTCTCAACATTACCCTGAGATGACAATAGAAGCAGCATACTTACTCCTGGAGTCCATGTCAATTCCAAAGTCCACATTTTTGAAAAGAGGCTTCTGACCATCATAAGTAAAGTCAACAGCTGCATAGGAGAGAAATGATAGAATGAAATGAGGCCAGTTTCCAAGTCTAGTAGCTTGTACATCAGTTCACACCTTCAATGTGTCTCCACATGTGTCTCAGTGAGCACATGTAATCAGATCTCACTTCTCCGCTCAGTATGCAAATAAACACTGGGGCTGTTTTGTCCGTTGAATGTCTGTTACTGTTTATTTGGCCGTTCAGTGCCACACTTAAACTACACAAGCCTCATGTTTTACCTGCAACTGATCATGTGAAACAACCTTGTTTTGCATATACAAATCAAAAATACATATTTTATCTTCCTACCTGCATTCATTTAGATTTTTTGGTGTGAGTTGCAGAGATGTCTGCCTTCTCTCCAATGTAATGCAACAAAATGATACTTGGCTTGTGGTGCTCAGAGCACCGAAAAATACATTTGAAAACTTTGTCATGAAGTTAATTCACCAAAGCACCAAGCAGGTAGTTCTTTTAGATTCTACTACAGACAGAAAGTAGTTCCTGCGTGAAACTGCACACAACAAGGGGTGTGGATTATCTCGAGTAACCAGGTCATGATTTTTTGGAAAGACACGTTGCTGTTGAGTACCATTTAGTTTCATTATACTGCAGAGAAGGCAGACATCTATAACGTCATCATCTCCAAAACTCTGCAACTCACATGTAAAAATCTGGATGGATAAATGGCACTACAGGTAAGAGGAAAGATATATATTTTTGATTTTGGGGTGAACTGTCCCCAACAATTCCCAGATTGCACCATTTTTAAGGGAGTCTGGGGATGTTGCAGTTATGCACACAAAATATGGATTTTTTTGTCAGCTGACAAATAAACAGAGAAAAAGAGAGATGTGTAACATGCAGCAGTGGTCCCTGGACAGACTAGAACATGTGATGTTGTGGTTAGCTGACATGCCTCCTATATGCACAGGTCACCATCATGACTTCTGGTTGATGTAATCAATCCTCACCTGCCACCTTCAGAATTATTACCTCTGTGTTCAACTCCGTTCAGTCAGACAACTCATGTTTTAGAATGTTTATCGCAGCAGCAGATCATAGTTAGAGACTGGCATCAAGGCTCCAACTTCATCACTCCTCACAGATGTTTACAGAGATACTGGGGAGTGATGAGCAAATATCTTAAACCCCCTGTTGGAGCCTGCAGGTGGATGCTGAGGTGGTGGTGGGGCTGAACGAGCAGGCAGTGACGCTGATACAAGGCAGCAATGGCATTGACAGGCAGGGAGAGATGGGAGTTTTTAGCAGTTTAAACAGACTGCCAGATTGGAAGGGTGTGTTTGATATGTACTACAGAGACTGAAGCATGTCACATGTGATAAGCGGTGCAGCTTGAGTTGACTGCCTGGACTAGCCTGCAGGCGATGCTACATTTTCAGATCAGGGACAGTCAGTTGTGACCTGTGCTACTAAAACATCTTGTGCGTAGGTGTGAACAAACAGTCCTGAGCACAGAGCAGCTGCTGCAGTCTGCAGGGATTCTTACTGTGCAGTCCGAGGATGGGTGGAGAGAGTGGAGGAGGGTTGGGGAAGGTGAACTTGACGGTGTACTCTTTAGGCCTCTTCAGCAGCTCTGTGGCCTCCTGGCTCTCCTCCTCCTGACCTCCCTTCTTCTTGCCTTTCTGCTGCTTCCTGGTCAGGGCCTCCTTTGTCTGCTTCTCCTGAGAGGAAATATAAAAAAAAACTGGGGTCAGACACTAAACCAACAGGAGACAGAATGGATGGAGAAAACACTGATGTCAAATGGATTTGTTTTGATTTTTAAAATGAATTTAGGTCAAGATGTTAAGAGTTTGGTTTCTGGTTAATTTCAGATGAATCAAAGAGGACTTTGGTGGGACAGACACACTTACAGCCTGTTTGGTGGACTTGCCACCAGCCTTCAGCTCTTTGAGTTTCTTCTCCTGCTTGTCGTACTGTTTCTGCAGTTCTTTCTGCTTCTGTACGTACATCTTCTTGAAGGTCACTGAAATAAGAAAATATTTATTTTGTTTTCTACAAATTTCTCCCGCAGTTGAGTCCAGTCCATAGACTGTATATAGAAGTGGACAGAGCCTTCGTGACGTCACCCATTGGTTTCTGAACACCCGTTTTGAAGCCTTGAGTTTCAGATTTGGCCAGCGCCATTTTGACAGTTTTGAAACCGGATGTGAATATGATTGGTTGAGACGGTGGAGCAGGGCGGGTGGTGGGGGGCGAGCATAGACGGTATAGTCTATGGGAGCGAGTGAGTGGCACTACCATAGGGCACTACGCCTGTCAATCACGAAACCACGCCCCTAATTATACAGAACTTTAAGCCTTAATATAAAATCAACGAATGACTTATATGAAAATTCAAGTCTGGTTCGGTGAACATGGTGGGGGATATTAGCGATAGAGACCAAAATCGTTTTTTGACACGGGCTATAAATATGTTTATTTCAGCTTTAAAGTTCGGCATTTTAGAACGGGTGTCAATGGGACCGGACTTCTTTTTGCAGCCAGCTCGCGCGCCCCCTGCTGGATTTCGGTGAGAATACAGCATTACTGCACTTCCGCACTGGCTTCATTTTTCAGAGCCGGAAGCTCCGCCCACTTCTATATACAGTCTATGGTCCAGTCCAATTGTATGAGAGCTACAAAAATAAGAAATAAAACTGCTAGAAAAATAACAAAGACATGTACACAATCAAGTTGCTCTCCAGACTGAAATTAAGATCTATTTCGGAAGACACGATACATATCCTCAGTCTGCAGGATACTTACAGTAGTTTCCTCTGTAATAGTAGAGTTTTTGGTTGTCTAAGTGGATGATATCTGTACACACATCATCAAGGAAACTCTGGTCGTGGGAAACTATGAGGAGAGTCTTCTTCCAGCCTTGAAGGTAGCTGTGAGTGGAAAAGAGAAAACACAAACCTCTGTCAAGTACTAGCACTGACAGTTAGAGCTAATTGTCTGCCTTGTTAGCCTCTGTAGCCTCTCAGACTCGAGCCGGGTGCACAAGAGATCTCGCGATATCTTGACATCTGCATCCATTAAGAGATATACGAAGTCTCACGATACATCGGTTGAATTTAAACCATGCTTACATGGGACCTGGGAGGCTACAGTTGACATTTTAGCTAAAAACATGGTGTAAATGGAGTCTTTCGAGGTTAAATTTTTATGTTGCAGCTCACGGACACTTGGATTACACCACACGAGCAGGATGGAGACATTTTATATTTGTTTTGTGGTCTTTTTTTTACGTATTAAACTACATCACCATTCACTGTAATTGTACTAGATTTAGCTGCATCACTGTTTTCCACTGAGACTCCGGGAGTGTTTTGTGAACTGAAGATCTTCACCCATCCTCTCATCAGCACAGGGGGAAGAGATATTGAGTGAATCTTCCTTTTTGGGTGGAGTATTACTTTAAATTGTGCAGCTTCTTATCAAACACTGTCTTTCTCCTCCATATGATTTCCTCACTCAAAATTCAGTCTGATGTAACTCTGCTTAGCTTTCCACCGACAGACCAACTTTAACTCTTTTAAAGAATATTTCTTCCATTCTTAATCCTAATTAAAAACTTCAGTTATTAAACATGATATGATGCAGGGGAACACATTCAATCAAACAGCTGCTTCGTACTTGTTGAGCCAGATGACAGCGTTCAGGTCCAGGTGGTTGGTGGGTTCGTCCAGCATCAGCAGGGTGGGTTCCATGAACAGAGCTCTGTGGGTACAGAGAGGTACAGAGGTGAGAGTGAGGAGAAAGCAACTTCTAACAGGTTGGACCAGTTCCAATCATGTGCATACCTGGCAAGGGAGACTCTCATCCTCCAGCCTCCAGAGAACCTCTTGGTGGGTCTGTTCTGCATCTCAGGGGTGAACGACAGACCAGCCAGGATTCTTCTGGCCTTGGCTTCAGCTGCTGCAGCTCCGATCGCCCTCAGCTCTTCATAGACCTGTCGGGGAGGAGAAACACTGAGACGGGTCCAGAAACACAAACAATCACTTGATCAGACCTGTTGTAAACAACAGTTTGAGAACACGTGTGCCCAAGCCTACAGTCAACTCTGACAGTCAATCAGGACAATTCACCCAAAAATCAAAAATAAATATGTTTCCTCTTACCTGTAGTGTTATTTATCCATCTAGATAGTTTTAGTGTGAGTTGCAGAGTTCTGGATGTATCGGCCGTAGAGATTATTGGACTAAATTGCATCAGCTTGTGGTGCTCAAAGCACCACAAACATATGTTTGTAAAATTCAAAACCAGAGTCTCTTTCCAAGAATCATGACCTGCTTACTCTAGAAAATCCACAGACCTTGTTGTGAGCAGTTTCATGTAGGACCTACTTTCTTTTCTACTAGAAAGAAAGTAGGAATAACACTAAAGGCCAGCACACACACTCACCTTGTCTAGCCTCTCAGCCACGCTGTCCTCTCCCTTCTCCAGTCGAGCCTGCAGCTGTCTCTCCTCCTCCAGGAGCTTCAGGCGGCGGGTGTCTGCCTTCAGCACGGCCTGCACCGCCGGCGTGTCATCAGCTACCACCTCTGACAGAGACACGCACACGACAGAGTCAGCATGGACAGAGACAGAGAGAGAAGTGATGGAGGGCACACAGAGACAGCTCACTTACCCTGTTCACACAGCAGAACATCAATGTTGGGGGGAATACTGAGAGCTCTGTTGGCTATGTGTTTCAATAACGTGGTCTTTCCTTTGCTGAAAGATGAGACCAAGACAAGAGAATAGATATCATAATCATGTCGTTATCATATATTAGGAGTAGAAGTCTCTTTACATGTATTCATTGCCAGTAATTAATTTTTTTTACCCATTTGGTCCAACCAAACCATATCTTCTTCCTGCCACGATCAGAAGGTCAGCGTTGACAAAAAGCTCCTTGCCGTGAGCAGATATGCTGAATCTCTCCAGCTGAAAGGCACAAAACATGTCTTCACTAAGACACAGCACACACTACTTACAATTTACAAACTGTATCAATTATATATATTAAAAAAAAGTCCTTATGAATCATTAGTTTCACTATTTCGTTATGGAACAGCATTTTAGACAGTGGCATTAAACACATTCATTGAGCAGACTGTAATCAGTGTGTAACCTTGATGTCAGAGGCGTTCTCCAGCATGGCCTGTCTGGAGGACAGCTCAGCCTGAGAGATGGAGAAGTCTCCCTCCAGAGCATTCTGAGCACGAACACTGGCCACCTGACGCTCATACTCCATCTGCAACAACACACACAAACACAGAGAATGGGCTTTTAATGTACACTTTATACTGTACATTTAATGAGTGTTTACCACATTAAAAAACAAGGTGATTAATCAATTAGCAATATAGTTGCAAATTTCCTGACAACCTCAGATTGTCCAAACCTGCTCTGTCCTTCAGCAAACAGGCTGAGCAACACGTCACTTCTTAAAAAAAAAAA
>JAJHUR010120080.1:0-23885 GCA_027495735.1 Lutjanus campechanus
CTATCACAGCAGTATTGGTATTGGCATACTGTATGTTGTCCAATATGAAGGCTTTTTTTTTTTAACAGAACATAATTTTGATTTTTTTTTTTTTTGCTAGCTCAATAGACAGTATTTGATGCATATTTGATCCTTTTATTTATAATTTTTTATGATTATTAAAAATACCAATGAAAGCTTACTGTTTGAGTACTCTGACATCATTACGGTCAATAAATATTTATTATGAAACCGTAAAATATCCTGCCTCCATTGAAGGATCATTGTAAAAAATGTGTTTATGTATTTATTCTGTATATATCATATTCTGGTAAAAGAACACTGGCCAGTACATCGATATCAATTGGTATGGGCCCCAAAAATCCAGTATCGGTAGAAGCTCTACTATAAATATATTGTTCTAACTCAAGAGCAATGTTGTTGGGTTGTCAGTGTCAGATCAATTTGATGAATGATAAAAACCAGCCATAAAAGCCAATCAGAATCAACTTCGATATCATACGATTATATGATGTAATAACTAGGGATGCGTGCGATTAGTCGACTATACAATTAAACGTCCCCTCCCTTACTAGTCGGCACCAGAAATACTAGTCGTTTAAACTATTTATCAATATTTCATTCATGCACAATGTCAGTTATCTGTCGCCTCTAAGATTTTATGCAGCCGCCCGCCACTAGTCGAGGCTGCGGCACTGTCAGGCGGCAGCCTCTCTCGCCCAGCATGTAATCACCTAGGCAACCCCGGATGTTTATGTCAGCAAAGTCGGACAGATGACAGCTCGTTTGGCAGTGTTTTAATCTAGAAAATGTCAATGTTGAATGTAGACTGTAACATAATAAGCTGATCACTCGACTGGAGAAACGTGCCCACATTAAGCACAGACACGGATATAAACTTGCAGACGTAGCTGCTGCTCCTAGCACTGCTAACATTAACCACACTGTGTAGCAGACTGGCAGCTAATGTCAGCTCTGGGTTGTTTACCTGCAGACTCTTAGGTCTGAAATGTTGAAGCATTTAGTGAGTTGCTCTAATGTTTTGTATGTTAATGTGTACAGTTTGTATTGCATATTTAGCGCGCATAGCGCACATTTCAGCAGCATTTAAAGTACGATTGTTGACTGTGATTAATGGCTTCGGATTGCTCTTCGGATATGCACAGTATTTTTTTTTCGGACAGTGTCTAACATTCAAAATTAATAAATTCTGCTCAATTTTAACTGCTTTCTGACTGTTTTCTTAGTGTTAGACTAGTCGAGTAGTCTAAATTAAATTTTGCGTTTAATCAACAGGGAAATTAGTCACCAGGAACATCCCTAGTAATAACAGGCTGCAAATTGCACATAAAAAACAAACAAACAAAACATTTCATCTGAAACATTTGACCAGTCTTTGGTGCTGATGGGGCCTGCGAAGTTCATTTGGTCCTTACTGATGTCTCTGATGATCACCAGGAGACCATCTAATTGTTGTTGACTCATGAAAGTGTGAATAAAATTTGTGTTCAAAGGACTACAACTCTCATAACAGAGTGCTGGATTCTCCTAAACCAGTGTCCTTCTGGTTTTCCTTTTTGTCTCTCTGTGCAACCTCCAGCAGTAACGGGTCATATATCCATTTTTCTTAATACAGCACATCATGTGCACATCACACATATACATTGCGTACTAGTACTTCTAGTAGAATCTTGAAAAAATACCTTCCTGTGCATAAATACACACAAAGCAGCCAAACACATGAAAACTGACACACCCTGCGACACTTTGCTTTCATTTTCCATTAAAATAGGGAAGTATTTCTTCCTTGTTCAGTTGACATTACGCAACACTTCCTTTTGTTGGTTCCTTGTTTATTACGTTAATCTCAACTTCCTCTGAAAAGAGGAAGACTTGGGTGTGAAATCATTGTGTTTTGGCACATGAAAGAAGCAGCCTGGATCATGTCACTGCTGCTAAAATAGTATTTTGGGTGCAGCGAATTAGTCAAAGTACTCTAAACTTAGATGTAATGTTGGCAGTATAGCTACATTAGAGACAAACTGACACTTAGATAAGCACAGACCTCACACACAGTTCAGAGAGACATCAGGTCATCAGCTCGCTCCATGCTAATGTTTGCTCAAGCTGTGGAAATTCCCGCAACATTTTTGATGAACCAAATCATGCTAAGTAGGTCACTGCAGAGCAGCAGGAAGTGGTTTAGAGGTATTCCCAAGCTGTTGGCTGATTTATCTCTGAGTTGTCACTGTCAGACTGAACGTTTCTGATGTTGATGTCTCACCTAGAGTGACTTAACAATGATTGCAGCGCTGTGTTAATCACGAATTTCTGCATAAGCAACATAACAAGCAGCTCAAAGATGGCTCTGCGGAGATCACAACCATGGTGCCCTTACTCTATTAAAGAAATTTGTAATTCTAGTCAACAATAACTAAGTTAAAGGGATAGTTCAGATTATTTGAAGTGTTTTTGTGTGAAATATTTATACATAGTCAGTGTATTACCCTCAGTAGACGGAAGTCAGCTCAGCAGGATTCCCAGTATACAAAGCTAAGTAACGTACTGCTGTGGACAGGGTCGGCAGCAAAACTTATTTTAGCCACCTGAAGAAGGCCAACTTGCCATCAGTCTACCTTTTCCAATGGGAAACTGCCGTTCTATAAGCCACATATCACTCTCTTCAAATGCACCAGACTCCTTTGTCAAAAACAGTAATTTTACCTCGCAGAACACAGGAGTCTCTGGTAGGGCTGAAACGATACACGTATCTCCAGATTCAACACTATCTGTCTATCTATACTATAAGTTAACATTCTTCACATGTGAGATTGACTGTCAAAACTGTCCTTTCAAAACCCTGGCCTTGACTACATATAATAGTGGTAAATAAAATGCACAATAGAATGAATAAATACACTTTTTGCGGTGAAATGCTGCATCTAGCCGTTCCTGCTCATCAAGTAATGAACAATAAATAAAATATGGAATATTAATGTATGTGCTGCCCTCTCCTGGCATGCAGTGTCTCTTTTAAGTAATAGCTGTATTCTGTGTTTGAGTTTTGGCCCTTTGAGGTTGCTGTAGCTGGTCAGCATGGAGTGTTGAAGCCAGAATAACAGATTGAGTTAAAAATGTGTCAGCAGCTGTTAGTTTCCACAGATGAGAGGAAATATATAGTCTGAGCTTGCACGTCGTTTTATGTTAAGCATGTGAAGTAAAACGGATCAGTTTTGTTAAGATAATATGATGGTGATCGCAGTGCTGAATACTGTTAGTGCATCAGTGGGAATTCCTATCATGTGTTAACATCAAGCTAATGAATAAAGCACTAGTTATTTACATATACATTTAAAAATTGATTCAGTAATCAAAAAATTGATTCAGGAATGGTTAAAAGAAGAATCATCATACTTAAGAGAATCAAGTTTTTTCTCCCACTCTGAGATGCCAGTGTGTAAAATTAGCCCCCGCCCCACGCAACAATTATTAACTAACAAGATCAACATGACAACATCAACAACTTGCCCGTACAAAAATCATATTAATTTAGGTACCTTGTACAACTCCACTTAAAATAATAAGAACGATCTAATTATACTAATATAGCTTCATTTTATTGTCTCTCCAATCCATGGTGAAGTGGTGATATTAAAGTAATAAACGGCATCTTTTTGTCTTTTGCTATTTATAACAGAAGCAATATTAAGACCTGTTATTATATTGTATTTTTCATAAGGCCCTGTAGCAAGTAAATAAGTCAAGCTGTGGATATGAAGTGAATGGTGCTGCAGAGTAATCGTACACTTAAAACTAATAACACGGAGTCATACTTTTGTTTATATTAAAGCACTGAAGTTACTAATAATTCAAGCACAATGGACAGTGTTTTATTGTCAATATGCTGCTATTTAGTGGTTATTAATTGTAGAAACTACCCATATAATGCACAGTAATTTAAAAGCCCTAATGTGAACACACTTGCAGTACACTACAGAGCTGCATTTGTGGTTTAAGCTGCACACAGTGAATCTCCAGGCTGTAGTACAGCAAGTGTGTGTACTCATCAGCCTGCATTCATCAGGGCTGTCAGGATGGCGGTGCTGACTGAGGCTCAGCGGCCAGGTGTCCCTGCTCCCTCATGGCCGTCCCATCCATTATAGTCAGAGCTGAGAGAAATCTGGCCGTAAAATTAGAAACCACAGACCCACAGAATTGGGGTCAATAGACTGTACATTCCTTTTCAGATCAACATGCTGACCGCTTGCAGCTTGGCTGGCACGCCGAGGATGGCCCTGTGCAGTGTCTGATAGATGCTCTGATTGTAGGGATGTAACATTATATCAAATATCACAATAATGCAATTAAAAAATTGACTCTGGAAACACGGTCATATTACATGGGTAATTGTTTTATTTATTTTTCTTTGATTTCATAAAATTACATTAAATTGTTGCTGCATTGTTTTTTTTTTGCAATTTGTGCAAACATAACTTAAGCAGTCATTACCCAAGACAATTCATTATTTGCACATGCTCAGGTCATAGCTGACTACTTTTATTTTAGAAGGAAACTAGAAGCACTTAAAAGTGGGGTTAAACATTTTGTGCATTTTCCTTCTAATTTTTTGTCATTTTAATTTTTATTCTTGTCTTTCTCACTTTTTTCATGAAGTTTAAGTTTCTTTATTCAACAAAAGGCTCTGCCATAAATAATCTATCATTCATTAAAGGATCTTTTTTTGTCTCCAGTTCATGGTGAAGTGGTAATGTTAAAGTAAAAATCAGTATCTTTTTATTTGATTTTATTAGATTTTTATTAATATTTATATAATACTTATTTATTCATTTACTTTATTAATATTTTTCTCCCATGATAGGACTGCTAGTGACATTGTTTTTGTACATGCTTGCTTCATGGCTGAGGGCTTTTATTTTATTTTATTAAAGAAATAAAGTAGAAGTGCTGTTAAAAGTAGTTACAAATTTTCATTAAAAATTAATACGACACAAAACACATTGTTTTCACTGTTTTTCATCATTTTAATTTTTATTCACGTTTTTGTCAATGTCAATTTTCAATTTTTTTTAAATTTTAAGTTGAAATTGTAAGTTTCCTTATTCAACAAATGGCTCTGCCTCACAAAACAATATCAAATGAAGCACAGTCACTGCCATTTCTATACTATCGATTAATGATTAATCATTAACATTACTAGTTAAAAGGAACGCGGCAGACAAAGAAATTCTATACACATGAGATCTCTAATAAAGGAAATTTTTAAAGTTGTAATGTTTTGTTGTTTTATGAGTTTGTGATAAATATTATATTATGGACTTTTTTGTGTGATATTATTGCCCTGTGAGCTTTTAGTATCGTTACATCCCAGTCTGATAGTGAAGAACATTTACAGTGAGTGAAATCCGAGCAGCTGCCTGCATGTCACAGACAACTTTCCTGACATGAGCTGCAGTGACGGACATATAAGTGATTTTTATAGTGAAAAGAAAGCGCTGTTTGTCACATAATTTGATTTTAAGAGCCACCACAGAAGTTTTGATAATGTTGTGATGGATATAGCTGACTTTGTGTCACTTTACATATTAGATATGAGTCCACTTCTGATATGATGAAGGATCCCAGCTGAAATGTTGTTTTCTTTGGGTCACCCTGCCTTAAAGAGCTGCTAAGCCTGAAATAATTTCATTTGTCTGGGTTTCACTGACAGTGGTTTAGTCTTCCAAGGACTCTGCTGTGCTGCGGTGCTTTCAGAGGCTTTTCTACACTGATAAGAATAATAAAAAAAAGAAAATGACATCAGCACAATATATATAGGGTGTTTGAGAAGGAAGAGGAGTACAGAAAGAAAGGAGGAAGCAAAGATTGAAAGAAGGAGCCAAAGAAGGAAAAAGTAGGTGGAAGGGAAGGGAAGGAAAAGAGGAGGTAGAGAAGGAATGACAGAGCAAGAGAAGGAAAGGGGAGTGCAGAGAAGGATAGGGGCATGAGGAGGATGTGGAAGTAAAGGAGGAAGTAGAAGAGGAAAGTCAGAGGAAGAAAGTAGGAGGTAGGGAAGTAAAGAGGGAGGCAGAAAAAGAAAAGATGTGGTAGACAAGGAAAGGAAGAGACAAAGTATGAGGTACATAAAGGAGGGGGTAAAGAAGGAAAGAAGGAGCCGGTGAAGGAAAGAAGGACGATAGATCTAGAGAAGGAAGTGTAGAAGGAGTATAGAAAAAGATAGGAGGATGTTGCATTAACAGATGAGAAAAAAGTAGGAGCTAGGGAAGTAAATGAGGTCTGGAAAAGGAAGGAGAAGGAAATAAGGAGGCAGAGAAGAAAATAAGGAGGCAGAGAAGGAAAGGCTAAGGTAGAGAGGGAGTGAAAGGAGGGTGTATAACAGGTTAGGAGGAAGCGAAGGAAAGGAGGAGAAAGGAAGAGGTAGAGAATGGAAGTAGAACTTAGGGAAATAAAGGAGGAAGTAGAGAGGGAAATGAGGAGATAGAAAAGAAAGGAAGAGGTAGAGGAGGGAAGTAAATGAGGAAGTAGAGAGAGGAAGGAGAAGGGAGAAGGTAGAGAAGGAACTTCTAAAGCAGTTGGCATCAGTATCCGCCTCCAAAATCCATTTTGTCCAAACTTCAGTTTTAACCTTCAGCATTCTAAATTTTAACACTTAATTTCCATGAAGATCTAACATAACAGACATTCAGTGGCAGCCATCTTGGGTTAACCAAGGACAGCAATACACAGAGCAATGTGGGATATGGATAAATGGGCAACTGTGAACATTTAAGCTCTTTTTTTGGCCCAAGGCACTGAAAACAGGGACTTATGTAAGACGTCTTGACACACATAACGTGCGACTGCCAAATTACACATATAGTTTGTTTTTTCCCCGCTCTGCATCATGCAAGTCTGTGGGTCAACAGCGGAATGTGAATCAAGAGACAGACTGTAATATCTAAGCATATTTAAATGTCGTCCACTGCTCCGTATTCATTGTAAGCTGATCTTGATGTCAGCAAAACGTTGCCGTTTTAAATGCGGCCTATTTTATTCTGCTGCTCCCGGTAATGTATTCAGCCCATGCTTTTAAATCGAATGTGGGAATTTACCATTCAGAGCAAATAGCAGGTGAATTAAGTTTTAATATCTCTTCTTTGCCTCAGCTGCCATATTTGTCAAAGGGATTGGGATCGTGATTAGAGTAATAGCGCATTTTGTCCGTGTGTGCATGCGTGTGTGTGTCTGTGTGTGTGTGTGTGTGAGGGAATAGTCGACAGGCCAGTATTGATACTCATTCAGTTCCTCACCTCCAGTTTTTTTTCCTGCCTGCCAAGAAGCAATCCTGGCTCCCTCCCCAGTGACACTCTGAATCTTATGAGCGATCAAGAGTCAGTCAATATCTTTGATCACGATTTCTCTTTTGTACTGGTACAAAGCCACTTTAAGAGTACATCTCAAAGAAACACCACTGCAGGATCTTCAGTCTGAGCTGCACTGTTTCTACTTCTGGGTGTTCGTGACAGTAAGTGGGCAGATGATCCTGATACGTGCAGGGCATTAGTCTGAATTCAACAGACTGGGTTGAACCAACAAGGATTAATATAATCTAAGATTAGTTATAATCAAATCTTAGCAAAACTAGGTTTAAAATGAGTAAATCCAGGTTTCAAATTAAACAGAGCTCTGTTGCACAATTTAAAAAGTAATCTCTGTTTAGTAAATTCAACTTTATTGATGTGAACCAAAATTAACTTGATTATATTGCCAAGTCTATCTCAAAAAGGCTGCCACTTTAAAATTCAAACCTCAAGTGTAAGTTTAAAGTTAATACTGGATCATCTCTTTTTAAATTGGAGGTTATAGTTTTGGTGCAATAGAATTAAATTTAATCTAGGTTTAAGGTGAAAACTAAACTGATATTTAAAGAGAGGTTTAACATTTGGTGCAAATAAAAAAGAATCCTTGTCTGTCCAACCCAGTCATAAAGTTTAATTGAAACATGCAGGAGTAGGAATGTGATGAGTCCTGACTGCTTGTCTCGCCATTGTCTCAGTTTTCATTTATCAGCACGTGCCTCTGCTTCCAGGCCTTTGTATTATAGGCCAATATGTACCAAAAACAACCCCGCAGGAAACCCCAAACAATAGCTGGGAGAGCCATTTTCCAGCCCGTCGCCCCCAGCCTCTGTACTCCCATCCCTCCCCTCCAGGGAGCTCCATCTCTGGACCAGAGAACTCAGACTGCTGGGTCTCTCTCCTGGGAGTGTGGATGCCTCGACCACCTAAGACCTGAACAAGGTTATAGGCAGATAGAGAGGAAGTGAGGACACGGGATAAAAAGAGAAGAAGAGCAAGGTTAATTTGCTTGCAGAATTACAAGAATGGGGGAAAGATGTTGTGGATGGCTGTACAAGAAATGAGTGCTCGAGTAAGAGGGAGAAATGGGGTCATATAGAAGTCAAAGTTATTTTAAAATCGATTTTTGAAAGGCTAAAAGCACTTCTTCAAATGGGTATTTGGCACTTAATCCACCTGAATTTCTTTTCTTTCCCAGCATTTCTTGCAACTGATTCTCCAAGACTGATTTATCCCCACGTTTTCTTATATGTAATGAGATATTTGGTGGTAATGCTTTGTTTGGTTTGGTTTCTAGTGGGCCCTATTCACTGTATAACAGCTGTAAAACAAAATCCCAAAGTAAAACAAGATGTGAAATTATTTTCCTAGGTATGATTGTTCTAAAACTCTAAAATCTTCTCAAGGAACTTTTATTGAATTCTACATCAAATCACATTACTCAGTGACTGCATAAACCATCAATAACTTGTAAACAAAAGGAATTCATGCAGGACTGTGCACATGTTTCCAATGTATCCAGGGAGGATTAACTTACATAAGCCAGATTCTCAGTTGCTTAATTGTTGCAAACGCTCACAATTATGTCTCTAATGAGGGCAAAAGTTTCAAATATCATCATGATATTTGCCAAAAACTAAAAATGTTTTAGTAAATCGGAACAGCTGTTGGAAGAAGACTTACAGAAAGACACTTGAGCCATTGGACTACAACTTTACAAGCTACAGCTTCAACAAATCTCAGAGTCTACAGACATGCTAGCAGCTCTGTGAAGCTGTACTTAAACACAGCACTGCTTTGAACTAAGATAGTTTAGCATGTTTACATATGTTCACCATCTTAGTTTTGTGTATTAGCATGCTCACATTTGCAGGTACTTGCAATGCTTTTAAAGGGCGGCTCCATCTACAGCCTTTTCCAGGTTTTTCAGGTGTCTGTGGTTATGACTAATATATAGCAATGTCATCAGGTAGAAATTTACATCAGGTCACGTGGGAAAACCTTTTTAGAAGAGCTTGGGAAAATAGCATTTTGGTGATAAAACATGCGTACTTCCACCAAAATTTGATTTGAATACATAAAACAATACTGGAATGCAAAAGAATGATAAAATAAATAAATAATTGAAGGACTGACCTCTAAGAACACATACTTAAATTTTAAGGGCAATGTACCCACTTACAGTCAGAGCTGAAATAATAGATTGTCATTAATCAAGGAACGAGACTAGAGGGTACAGCCATGCTAGCAACTCTGTGGAACTATATTTATTTTTGACAGTGCCAACATGCTGATGTTTAGCAAGTATAATATTTACCATATTCAACATCACACTAACTTTTGTTAACGCTAAGTATACCTGAGGCGAATGGGAATCTCATTATTGCAATTTTGCAAGTATGTGGACATAAACCAGCTTATTGGATAGATTTTTTAAAAATTGACCTGATGATGGCACTAGATGGTAGTTTGCCAAAGTCACTGTAATTCATTCTGAAGGGGAGCATGAATGTTTGTTCTGTCTTTCATAGCAGTCCATCCAATAGCTGTTGAACGCCTCACAAAAAATAAAAAAAACTCATAGTGGCATTAGACTAAAAGCCAGGGGATCGCCAAATTCAGTAGTCCTCACTCTCTGGGGACTGCAGATGTCTGTACAAACTTTCAAGGCAATCCATTTAATCGTTGTTGACATATTTCAGTCTGGATCAGACTGATATTGCCATCCCTAGAGCCATGCTGCTAGCTTAGCTAATAAAATAAAAATGACCATGCAGGTGAGTGTGCCTCTTCAGCACAACCAGTCTGGTCTTTGAAACTAGTGTTTACTGCACAGCTTTTACAGTAGAAGGTGACTCTGTTGTTGTCCTAAAGTTGTATTTAAAAGATTTTTTGCAGCTCTGATTAAAAAAGACTAACAGTTTTGACTAATTTAGCTGTGTTTTTGCAGTGTTGACCAATCTATATGAGGTAACACTTTCTCCCCTCAAATTAGCTTTCGAACAAATGGTTATGCCAATTGAACACAGCAGAAAATCAAATCCCTGCAACCCGACCCGTCACCCTTAAATATTGCTATTTATTTTTATGATGAATAGCCTTTTTAATTGCCCTCATAGTTTTGTGTTTTTCCTCAGTGTGCTGTGACTTCGAGGAATGTCACAGCCCAAAGATTTGTCAGACCATGAGGTACAGTATAACACGGTGCTGTGAAACCCTTTTTGGGGAGTTTGTTTTCAAGGACGTGAAGTCCTCAGAAATACTACCCATCATCCTTTCTTCTTCAGGATAGGATAGTTGTAAGTGTCAGCGGGGAAAATTACAGTCTGATTGATTGCACCGAAGTGCATCAAGAATCAGGATAGAGAGCTGTGACTCTGTACATCAAAACTGAACACAGGCACAGGATGGAGTAGGTTGAAAGAGTGTGAGAGGGAAGGATGGAGGAGATGGAGAGTAGAGAGAGTACTGGGGTCATTAAGAACCAGAGATGGGAAGTAATTAAGTACAAATACTTTGTTACTAGTAGTACTAGTAGATTTTTCAGATATCTGTACTTTTCTTGAGTATTTATTGTTCTGACTACTTTTTACTTTTACTTCCTACATCTTAGCACAAATATCTGAATTTTCTACTCCTTACATTTCCAAAGCAGGCTTATTACTTCAGTTTTAATGCATTTGATGGGAACTATTGGTTATTTTTATTTTACAGTGTAAGGTGAAAATAACAGTAAAGACAAGTAACAAGATGAAAATGACAAAACAGATGTAACAAGACAAAAATGACAAAAGGTGAAAATGTCACAAAAGCCGTAAGAATACAAAAAGGACATAAATGACCTAACAAGAGGAAAATGACGTAATGTACCGAAAATACTGTAAAAGGCATAGCAAAAGGAAAACGATGAAAATGATGTAAGGTGAAAACATAACATGAAAGACGTAATGCGACGACAAGAACATAAAAGACGCAACAAGGCAAAAACAGTATAAGAAGACATAAGACGCGAACTATGTGAAGGATGTAATGAGACAAAAACAACATAAGGTGAGAATGTCATTAAAGATGGAACGAGACATAAGGATGAAAATGCCAAAAAGATGTAGCAAGATGAAAATGACGCAACAAGACAAAAACATGGAAGACATAGCAAGAGAAATATGTTGCAAAGCAACGTAAAAGACGTAATGAGATGAAACGGACAGAGCGGCAGACTCGACCTCAGAGAAAAGAGTTGAGTTTTATTTAGCTTTGCAGTAAAACAGTCAGTAGAAATGTCCTTCAGAGAGCGACTTTTTACTTTTATACTTTGTGTACATTTCCGAGCCTGTACTTCTTCACTTAGTAAGTGAAGTAAATAGTTCTAATCAGTACTTCTACTTTTACCAGATTCTCTTTCTTTACACAAGTATCTGTACTTCTATTTGAGTAAAGAATGTGTGTACTTTTGCCACCTCAGTTAAGGACATGAGAGGAGACAGGGACGGTCTGGCGAGGACGCCGGGGAAAGTGCTGATGGTAGCAGGACACACCGCTTTCCTTGTCTCTCTGTGTGTGTGGGTGTGTGTGTCTTTGCGTGTGAGTGTGAGATAGGAAGAGATGGAGGGAGGCAGGCGGGGAGATAACGGTAAGGTAAGTGTGTGTTTGTGTGTGTGTTTTTTTATCGGCAGTGTAAAGTTGCAGTGTGAGTCGCCACCTCGGCCACCACCAGTGTCCCAGATAGCGAAACGGCCCATTTGTTTCAGTGACGTCACTGAAGCGCTCTCATCACTACGCTGCCTCGGCTCCTCCGGGGGAGCGCGAGGACACAGACAGAAGCAGAGATTTGAACAAGGAGGGCTGTGCGAGATATTATGAGAGAGCAGACATTTGACCGGACACGAGCAGGCTGACTGGGAGTAAAAAAGGATGGGAACGTTTTATGTATTCGAATCAAGTTTGGATTATTTGAAGTGGGGTTGACACAGCCACAGTTGGGAGAAGCAGGGAGGAGCAGCAGCATGGAAGCTGAAGCCAACCTTTTGTTTCCACCGGGCACGTCACATCTGCAGTGCACTTTTGATCCACTGAGCTTTACCTGCCTGATTTTGTTGAGTTGCTTAGATTTTGATTTGGTCACTTTTACTAGGCAACGTACTTAAATGTTTCCTTTTTCTTCTAGTGGGTCGGGGTCTGCACAGGGTGTTTCATCACAAAAAGTGACCAGATTCTTCATGTTCATGTGTCTGCACAGCTCAACAATAATGATTGCCCACTTGCCTGGGCAAGTAAATTGTCATATCAGGCAAGTAAATTTGGCAACTCACTTGCTTGATTGGGCAAGTGTAAAATATAATTATTAAACTATTTTGATAATTGATTAGCTAGTAAATGCTGTTCTCAGCCTCTCACATATGGAGATTTCCCACTTCATTATCATAATAAGCTGAATATCTTTGGGTTTTAGGCTGACACAAGACATATCAAACTAACAAGACATTTAAAGACTTCATCTTGGACTTAAAAAACAATTAGAATGGACACATTTCATTATTTTCTGACATTTATTTTAGACCTTGCAGCCCTAGATTAAACATGACAATTAACTTTAGTCTAATAAATAAAACATTATCTACAGGAGCAAGTAAAAATTTACTGAGGATTAAAAAAACATTAACATTGAACCCTGATTTAACTTCCTGCTCCACTCAATCTGCTCTTTGCAGCTTGACACGGCTTCCATCAAAAAGAGACTTGGAGTGTAGTAGAGCAGGGAGCTGCTTCTGGGGGCGACTGCGGTGCTTGTGGTTCGAATCACGAGTATTGTGTAGAATTGCCGCAATCAGATCCTTTGGCCGCGATGCAGCCGTGCCCGGGACCGTCACACATTGTTCTACTGTGAATAGAGTCAGCAGCAAAACGGATTTTAACCGCTTAAAAAAAAAGTCCACCTAAAAAAAAAATCAATGCCTGTTTAAGTGTAAGCTATATTTAGAGCATTTTCACTGCTTTACTTTGCCATTAGACAACCTTTTCCAGTGGGAAAGCTGTTATATAAGCCAAATATTGCTCACTCCAAAGCAACCAGACTCCATTCAGAAAATCAGTCATTTTATCTTGCAGAACACAGGAGTTACCAGTCTACCGCTGCCTCGATTGGTTAGTTTGTTCATGCTATTGTGTAACTTTGGTGAATCTGAACTAACCTTTTAAAACACTGAAGTCATACAATAACACAAAATAACAGACTGAGGCAGTGGTGGACAAGTAGTTTGTGTGTTCTGTGAGGTAAAATTACTGTTTTGGTCATGGAGTTTGGTTGGTTTGGAGAAAGCAACATTTGGCTTATAGACCAGTGGTTTCATGTCAGAAAAGGCTGGCTGAGGGCAAAGTAAAGCAGTGCAATATTTTAAATATAGCATACATTTAAACAGACATGTTTTATTCACTAAAGAAAAGGTCTAAAAAAAATCTGTTTTACTTGTGACCCTGTTCAATTCTTTCCTTAGCTTCCTACACTGGTACTCATTCTTCTTCCCCAAACTGGCGAGATGGCAATCGCCACCTACTGTAGTGACTATTGAAAAAACTGAAAAATATCACTTCAAAAATTCCAGACTGTTCCTTTAAAGATAGAAAGAGACGAGGGGTGGGTAAATCTGCTGACTCAAGCAGCTCTGTGTCCGAGGGAGCAGGGACAGGGAGGAGTTGTGTGTATGTGTGTGGGAGGTCACCCTGACTCTGATAGGGGTCACTTGTGATAATCAGAAGTGCTTGGATGCTCACACACACCACAGAGACACACGTGTGCTTCCTATCAGCTGCCTGTGTGGCGAACATAAAGATGATTAGTGTCGAAGCAGATCGCAGTGCATGAACACGTGTGTGTGTGTGTGTGTGTGTTCAGGCTTATCTCTGGTACCCAAACATCCTTTTTAAAAAGTAAAAACTCCAGGGTGACCCACGACGAGCTGACACACTCTGTCTCCACACACTTCCTTATGCGCCTTCAGGCAGATAAACAAGTTTTTCCAACTCAAGTAAATTGGCTGCATCTGTGTGATCAATAGATGAAAGTAATGTGTGTGTGTGTCTGTGTGTATGTTTGTGTGTGTGTGTGTGGCCGTCCTACTGGGCTCAGCAGGCTCAGCCATCCAGAAACTTGCAGGGTAAAACAAGCTCAATAGAGATTCTCCCAGTCAGGGATGTCTGCGTCTATTTTTGTTGCTTTTTTGTCCTCAATACTGATTCAGGTTATTGATTTAGAGTATCTGCTGACACCTCACCAATCTGATTTGTAATTAAACCCCTCCCCAGACCAGCGATTGCCCAATCATAGCTTAGCAACCGTAACGAGGCATGGCAGGCCTGTCAAGCTCTGAATTTCTCCACATGTTGAAGTGTTGTGCATGGTACTGGAGTACAAGTAATTCAGCATTTAAGAAGTTTGGAGTGTGGTTTATTTTCTTAGTCTTTACTAAACCAAGAATGTAAAAGTATAAGGAATCTAATGGTACCAGAAACTCAAGGTACAGTAATATGATAAAAAGTCTGATATTTATCATATTTATAAATAAAAAAAAAAAAACTGGTTGAAGGTAAGGCGTCAATGGTCAATTGAAATGTACATAAAGATATATTTTTTTCACCATACTTTGTAAAATAAAATCAGAATTAATCCAGGCACATGGGGCGGTCTGGTGGTATGGTGGTGCAGTGGTTAGCACTGTCACCTTACAGCAAGAAGGTTCTGAGTTTGAATCCCCTGGGGGGCTGAGGAGTTTGTGGCTGGGGCTGGACCTTTCTGTGGAGTTTGGATGTTGTCCATGTGGGTTCTCTCTGGGTGCTTTGGCTTCCTCCCACAGTCTAAAGACATGCAACATAATAGATTAATTGATAACTCTAAATTGCCCTTAGGTGTGAATGTGAGCATGAGTGGTTGTTTGTCTCTGTGTGTCAGCCCCGAGATGAACTGGTGACTTGTCCAGGGTGTACCCCGCCTCTCGCCCAATGTCAGCTGAGATAGGCTCCAGCGCCCCCGCAATCTGTCAAGGATAAGTGGTTATGGGCAGTGGACGGATGGATGGACATGGAACTGATTTCTGATTCATGTTTGTAGTGAAGCTAAGTGTTGTCACATCTTTCTTTTCATCCACATCACGCCCTCATTCCTTGCTGTACATTTGTGGGAGGATGGTGTCTGACAGTGTTCAGAGGGCAAACTATAGTGCAGCTCCTAATGTTCCATGAAATTGTGCAAGCCCACGTTTCCCACGCCTGGAAGCGTCCAGTCGTGCAGGGCAACAAACTGAATAATGCCTGTCTCTTTATTTATTTATTTATTTATCATCTTTTTGCTGTTGTGAGGTAATCTTGTTTTTACAGCATCTCCTCTAATGTTTGCTCCTCGGTTGCACACTTCCTCTCAGAGGTCCTTCCTGTGAGAAGTCGTTTTACTCCCTCTACTAGTCTCTCTCTTCAAGTGCCAGGTTTAATTAGTAGAGCTGTAATTAGTTCCTCTGCTGCCACCCCTCGATACAATGGCACTTAAAACATTACAATTAGCTGTTTCACTGCATTTAATCACCCATTACTCCCAGTACTGGTGATCTAGTAAAATAAAACTAATAGAATTCCAGACTGCAGATGTGACTTCTCCTCAGTTTATTTATCTTTTTGAATAAATAACAAAATATGGTGTGAATGAAGAACTAAATGGTTGTTACCATGTGGAGTCTTCAGATTATTTTTTCACCATGGTGGACGATGAGGTTGCCTTGTAAAATCTATCAACCTGCACACGTTCCTGCTCTAATAACCAGACTTTTTACACCCTGGTGTTATCAGGGTGTGTCATAACACCTAAGTGTTACTATGACCCACCCACACACACACGAGGTGACACTCATATTTAGGAATGTGATTTATTGTTTGTTGAGTAATTAAGTTGTTTAACTTATCAGAAAACATTCTGATAAATATAGACAAAGTGATAGAGTTGTGAAGTGGGAGCAGACGCTAATTCCAAGTCTTTTGTACTACTGTGGATTAACATTTGAAAGTTTCATTTTATTGATATTTTCAGTGTTGCTCAACATAGGAACTTGAGAGCCTCCTGGAGAATTTAACAAAAACGAAGATTTATGTAATTATGTTAGTTTAAACATTTGAACTGAATCATTAGTGGAAGAGATGGCACAGTACTACAATACTCACGAACTGCTACTGCAGTGGTGAAGAAGTTAGTTAGAGGGAAGCAGTTAGAGTGGATCATCCACTAATTATAGGGTTGCTGGTTCAATTCCAGGTGCCTCTTCTCTGCATGTTAGTGTCCTTTAAATTGTAAACTTCTTTGGATAAAAGCATGAGACGATTTTTTTTATTATCAACTAAACTGTCCATTATTTTCATGATTAATCTTTTAATTGTTTATTTTATAAAATATAAAAAAAAATGTGAAAAATGCTCATTGTAACCAGCCAATGAGTTCTCCATGTCTCGGGCTGCAGTCATGGAAGTACAATGTGAACAGGAAGAAGCTGAGCACATAGCCGTGGGGGGCTCCGGTGTTGAACATTTTTTTTGTCAGACAAAGGTGGCAAAGGATGGAAACGTGTGTACACACTTCTGGCACACACCGTTCGCTCATGATTTCACTTTTTGCTTAACAACTTGAGGGTAGACAAAAAAAAGTGGGGAGAAAATGGACAAAAAGGGCAAAGAGCCTGATAATAAAATAAAATAAAATTATGAATCTGCAAAAATTATACCAATATAAAAAAAGCACCAAAATCCAATAAAATGTGGTGTGTCCTCTTTGTGCAGTGTACTTATTTACACAGTATTGATTTAGACTAACATGACATGGAAGCTATTGGAAAAAATGCAGTTATTTTCGATTCAAATAATTAAGAAGTTGCTGAGAAAACATCGGCTTTGTGTCATTCAAACAGTAATTTATTGACAATCCTTCAGTGAACTCAGAAGTTTTGGCAGCACTTATCGCATCTGATCAGGCAGAGACAGGACGAACAGGAGGCTTATTACTGTGGAGTCGCTGTCACACACTTTTTTTAATGGATTGAACGGACAAAGTTCACACAGTAGGATAAAAGCACAGCAGTTTGAACAGTGTTCGACTTGTTAACCAGGTAAAATATCCATGCTGACATGCATACATGTTTTCTTTGATCTGTCGAGTATCTGTAAGTAAACCACTAAGTCCTATTTACTTCTGTAACTTAAGTTAACATAGTTTTCATTTACAGACACACATTTGCTTGCCTGATGATTATAGATAGAATTTGTCAACAAAGTCGGTAGCCAATAGTGGAGGAGGTGGAGGTGAGACCGCCGATCCAAACTGTCTGGTGTGTGTCTGTGAGGACATCCAATATCCAAATGCGGAGTGCAGTACTCAAGCCCAGAGTGGGTAGACTACCTTATTCTTTGCACATTTTGTTGTAGGGAAACAACTGTACTAGCATCCACTGTGTGTGTGTATTAGTTGTTCAATGATGACTCATGTTACTCGGCTGCATCATTGACCTCACAGACACACTCATCCACCAGCAAGACACAACTGTTCCCCTGAGAGTGGGAGCCCACACACTATTAGCCTTGTCACCTTGTAGGCACAGGATCACACACACTCACACACACACACACACTGAGCCAGGCCGAGCCGGATATGTACTCATGTTTCAATGTAGATATATTTCTGTAGTCCTGTCATTCTAAGCACCCACCCAGTGTCTCATTTCTGTTCACATTTAGATTGGATTCAGGGGCTAAATGGTTGATTGCATAAGTGGAGGAGGAATACTACATAGAATAGAGGAGGTGGAGGAGGAAAAAGGAGAAGAAGAAGAAGAAGGGGGAGAATCCCAGGCAAAGCAGTTTCTGTGTATGCACATGTTTCAGTCTCTTTTGCACACGTCTGTTTCCTTGTGTGTGATTCTGTGCTTGCATAAGAGCTGCTTTCATTCAACACAGCCCGATCACGACTCATTCTTCTTGTGTGAGTCATCACCTTTCAGTGGAACTCGGTTTGCAGTCACTTCTGACGATTTTCTGCATGTGTGTGTTTGTTTGAGAGAAAGAAAAGTCGAGTACCAAACAGCCAAAAATAAATTCCCATGTGGACTTCCTGACGCACCTTAGGAGATAACTAGACCTAAAAAATCTTTTTTTACTCCCTCTAAACATCAGTTATGATATGTTTTGACTTTAAGGTTATTTTCAGCTCTTTAACCAGAGGACCGAGGTTGTCTCCTCCCTTCTGAAGTGTCCTTGAGCAAGACGGTGAAAACAACTCATATCTGTGAATGTTAACAGAGAAAGTTCACTGCCAGGATCAATAATTCCTCTGCTGGTTGCTCATTGGCTCGGTGCACACATTGGCAAGTCCAAAGAGGGCCGAGCGGTAACTTCCCAGATATCATGTTAACGTGACGTCAGAAAGCTGCACACAGCACATTCATGTTTACCAACCAGGCTGGTCTACAAGGGTTTTTTTTTTATGCCGTAGGGAGGAGAGATGAAAAAGATCTCAAGTCAGTGAGTGCAGCTCAGCTTCTCTTGAGCAGATTATGTACTCCTGTGTAGGAAGCAGTTTGGATTTCAGCCTTGAGTAACCATTCATGACTTCCTTTGGGTAGAAAAAGTAGTAGAAGAGTAAGAAAAGTTATGATTCTGTTTGGACAACTTTAATCTAAGACCTAAAGGGGTCAGTATGCTGCCTCTGAGGTGTTTGTCAGATGGTTTCATGACCTTTCTGATGTTGGAATTGGGGGCTGTATCTGACAGTTCACGTAACTTTCAAAACAATCAATCACGCCCACTTCATGTAATGATTGGCCGTGTGTGCAGAGGCAAGAAATTAAGCGTGGTTTGAACATCTCTCTCAAGCTCTCTTTTCCAATGTACACTAGGTCTGGGTGATATAGCTGAAAACCTATCGTGATAATGAAGTTTCACCAGTCAGTATCGATACTTATTGATCATGTTGTGTACTCAAAGGGGTGGAAGCGGCTGAGGTGATAAATTGAGTAAATACCACATATTTCCCAGCCCTAACTTACACCATGTATTTCTAAAGGACTAGGGCGTTCCTTATTATTCCTTATGGGTTAAAAAAAAAAAAAAGTTTCCATTTTCGAGTTTTGTCTCTTTTCCTTTTGTAGCTTCAGATTATAGGTCAGCTGCTCCATCCGATGTAACTGATTCACAATATTTATAAAACAGTCCACCGTGGGGCAAAGTTTCTGGAGCCAGCATTTCGTAGTAGTTTTCTTGCTGGCTGCCATAAAGATCTTTCAGAGGTATCACTGGTATTTCACTCCTCACCCCAAGTTGAATCCGAGGTATAGGGTTGGAAATTTTGGACACCTCCCAAATTTCTTGATGAAGGGTCAGGCCCAGAATCCCTCCAACGCAGCAGTGGGGTCCCCATTTATATGTTTTGCCACAGTTCTTAAGTGGTCCACCAAGCAGTCCAAGTTTTTACGCATTAGAACAGTTATTTTCACATTTCCATTGGCAAAAGGTGTTGATGGTACCAGTAGAACAACTCCATTCTGTCCCAGTTTGTCTTTGTCCCTTTGTTGAGGTTCCAAGCGAGCTGAGCCAATACTAAAAGATGGAGTTAAAACACTGCAGACCACAGAGAATCGGAAGAACCCAGAGTTGTCTTAACAGTGTTTTTTCATGCTGCCTGCAGCCTTTTCTCAAACAAAGCTTTTCTCCTTGTTGTAATAAACATACCAAGAAGAAACAGCACAAAATTTGTGTGCAAAGTTAGTGTGAGGTTGAGTGACTGAGAGTGACTGAGAGAGCGAGCAGCAGTAAAGCAGGGGAAAAGGTTGGCACCAAGTTGTCAGTATGGCAGTAAATGTGCAGTGCATGTTACAGTGTGTCAATTAATAAACACTGCAGCTTCTCAAGATCAAGAAAAGTCCCATCTGTTTTTTCTCAACTGCTGGAAAAGTGAATTAGGTTAACCCTGAAGCCTTGTACTGTTGTACATGTAGGCCTGTTTTTCAAGGGTACTATACCAAAAATGTGGAATGTGGAAATGCAGCTTTGATGAGTTGAAGTGCGTACACTGGTGTGAATGCCTTTTGAGATGAGACAGGGTCAACAGCAAAATATACTTTAGCCACTTCAAAAAACTAGGCCGTCTAAAATAGTATAAAATCAAATTCAAGTGTACTCTATAGAAACCGTTTAATTAGATAAACCAAATATCACTTTCTCCAAACCAACCAAACACCATTTGCAAAAACAGTACTTTTACCTCACAGAACACAGGAGTTGCTGGTCTTCTACTGCCTTGGTCTGTTAATTTACTTGTGTAATTGTGTGACTTTGGTGTTTTTAAAAGGTCAGTCGGATTCACAGAAATCACACAATAACACAAACAAACTTACCATTCAAAGCAGAGGTAGACCAGCAATTGCTGTGTTCTGTGAGGTAAAAGTGCTGATTTTGCGTAAAGAGCCTGGTTCCTTTGGTGAGAGCAAAAATTGGTGTAAATGATGGCAGTTTCCCATCAGAAGAGGGTGTCTGAAAGCAAGATAAAGCAGTGAAAGTGTTCTAAACATAGCATGCACTTAAATTGATGCTAAGACGTGTTTTATCCATTGCAGGACATTGTTTAGCTAGTGGTCCTTGTGCTTCCTTAAACTGGGCCGTGCTGATCGCCATCTACTACACTGACTATGGACCTAATACAACCCCACTTTAAATAATATAATAGTGTTCTTGTTTGACTGAAACCATAAATATCACTCATGTCAGGTTTTAGGTAGTCGTTTTAAACAATTTTTTGTCATGTGGGACTCATTTAGATCTCCATTCAGCCACAATTTGCTGCAAAGATTCTGCAACAGTCTGCAGAGCTCCAGCCTTGGCTTCCCCTCTACATAACCTGACTACATGATTCTGAGAAAAAAAAGAAAAAAAGAAAAAAAGAAAAGAAAACCACTTCAGGTCAGTGCTGAGGCCATGGTGTTCGGTTACTACGGAAACCACCAACTTGTGCACTTCGGAGAGAAAGACGTGGAAGGAGAGAGAGGTGGAGAAGCTGAGGGAGGAAGAAGCCAGACGATGGATGCTGCTTGCTCTATGTATAGCTATGTTACACTGTTGAGAGAGGCAGGGAGTAGCCAGGATCTAAATGTATCAATAATACATGAGCTTGTTCTCCGATATGCTAACATGAATTATTTGACAAGCCGAGCCGACCTGCTTCTCCGTCTCAACCCCCCCTCTTCTCTATCTCTGTACATCTTCTCTCTTCTGTATTCTTACACATTGGCTCAAAATCTGAATCTCCCCTCAGAACGGCATCTTTTTTTTTTTTGGAGCCGTCTTCGCTGAATAATCTAGGGCTCAGCGGGTTTTCTGAGTCTCCCCCCTCTGTCTCTCTCTTCGCTGAGTGTTTCTGCCCCTTTATAGATTTTCTCCTTTTTAACTATATCCATGCGTTTTGTGTGGGTTCTCTCTGCCTCCGCCTTTGTATTTGAGGCTGAGGGAGAAACGCAGGCTCTCGTCAGATGGACTTTTGATGAGGAGTCGGCACACAAGAAGAGGCAGAGAAGAGCTTATGAAGTTCATGAAGCTTTGTGTCTTGCTATCTCTCCCTCTTTTCCTCCGTTTATCTGTGACCATCGTGTCTGAGTTCTCTGTCTTACCCTGGGTTCACTTTTTACACAGTCTCCACATAATACTCAATCTGTAAAAACTGAATTTTTAGCTAGAAAACTCACTAAATACTTCACATTTTCATGCCAAACAGGATCACAGTGTCTGCAGGTAAACAACATTGTTCATCCAGAGTTGACATCAGCTGTCAGCCTGCTACACAGTGTGGCTAATGCTAGCAGAGCTAGCAGCAGCTGCTCTGCTTGCTGGTTAATGTCTGTGCCTGCGCTGAATGTGGGCACATGTTGCTCCAGTCAAGCAGTTATATATCGGTTTATTATGTCACAGGCCACATTAAACCTCATATTCATTGTCTAGATCAAAACACTGCCAGACAGTGCTGGTTTTACCAGCTGTCATCTATCTGACTTTGCTGATAACAACATCTGGGCTTGGGTGGGTCATCGGGGCATACACGTTGGTCCAGAGGGGCTGTCGTTTGACAGTTGCTGCCCCAAGTAGTGTTGGGTGGCTGCATAACACCTTAGAGGCAACAATTAACTTTTGTTATTCATGAATACTGATAAATTGTTTAACCGACTAGTATTTCTGGTGCCGGCTAGTGAGGGTGGCAGCGTTTAATTGTATAGTTGACTTATTGTCCACATCTCTACTGCGCACACCACAGATGCCTGTTAGTTCTGTTTATACTGCTTTCTGGAGCAGAAGATTGCCGTCTGTAGTGACTGCGTGCACAACTCAGTGTGGTCATAACAAATTGGGCATATGCAGATGTCTGCACACAGCCTACACATAGACCCTGATGACAAAATTTACATCTGGTGGTTCCTCACAGACTCATGGATGTGGATATTATAATACTGGCTAAGCCTGTAATTTATTTTCAGTATGGATTGATCTGTTGATCATTTTCACCGTTAATTGATAAGTTGCTTGGTCCATAAAGTGTCCAACAATGGTGAAAATTTGTTTTCCAAAGTCCAAGGTGCTGTCCTCAAATGTCTTGTTTTGTCCACAACCCCAAAGATGTTCAGTTTACTGTCATAGACGAGTAAAGAAGCCAGAAATGATTCACATCAAGCTGTAGTAAAAATGTTCTCAATTGTGAGGATTTGCTGATTCATATGATTGTAGATTAGAGCTGCAACATGTAATTGAATATTAATCAATCAATTACTGAATTAATCGCCAACTATTTTGATAATCGATTATTCGGTTTGAGCAATTTTTTAAGGAAAAAAGTCAAAATTTTCAGATCTCAGCTTCTTAAATGTGTACATTTTTTGGTTTATTTACTTTTTGAGTAAACTGAATTGGAAACTGGATTTGGTTTAGTTTATTTCGAATATTCATAAAAGCACAACATGTTGGACTTTGTCAATGAAGTCCTGGATTTACTGTGTTTCCATTGTTATGTTAAAGTTGCTTTACTATAACAGCTGCATGCACCCAAAATTCTTACACCTAAAATCAATGGCTAACCTTTCTGGGACTAAGTTTCTGTCCACAGATGGGATCTGAATCCCCACACGTGACAGTGTGAACAAAGCTTTGTCCCCTCAGCGCTAGCATACACACAAAAAGGACAAGAACAAAATCAAAATCTTTATGCCTTTTTAAACAGTCCCAGAGCCCTTGGAAACGTGTCAGTGCAGCTGAATCCAACACACATGCCCGCAAGCATATTTGTGCTCACAAGCACACACACACACTCACATTCTTAGATGCTCCAACCAGCCAGTGAGGGCTGGTCCTGTGCCAGATCGGGAATTGGCAAACTGGCAAATCTCAGATCATTTTAAGTCAGTTGGACAGAGACGGCCTTAACGTTAAGATGCTTTTGGGAAGCCTGAGGCCCGAGTTCCCAAAACTGTGGATGTC
>JAJHUR010120095.1:842-17143 GCA_027495735.1 Lutjanus campechanus
CCCACATTTTGTCCACTAGAGGGACACCATAAAGGCACTTAACCACATTTTGTCCACTAGAGGGACACCATAAAGGCACTTTACCACATTTTGTCCACTGAAAGGGCACTCTAGAGGGCACCTTATGACATTTTGTCCACTAGAAGGGCACTCTAGAAGGCACTTAACCACATTTTGTCCACTAAAAGGGCACTGTAGGGGGCAATTTACCTTGTTTTGTCCACTGGGGGGACACTCTAGAAGGAGCCTCACCACGTTTTCTCCACTGGATGGACACCCTAGAGGGCACTTTTCCACATTTCCTTTCCACACAGAAAGGAGAACAAATTAAACCAAAGGAATGGAGATGAAATGTGAGGACCAATCACAGGGAGAACTGGACCACTGCGAGTTTCACTGCCTTGTCCGACACTCCATGCATCCCTCCTCACGTGGCTTTTGCCCTCCCATCTCCTCTTCCTCCTCCTCCTCCTCCTCCTCCTTCCTTAATCTCTTCCACTTTTCTCTCCCTGCTCATGTCCCTCCCACCCTGAGGCAGGACCACGCAGATGATGGGATGTATGGATTGTTTTCTTTCTGTCTCCTCCTCTTCCCATCTCATCACACATGTGAAGTATGCATGTGGCTTTATGCACATGTAGGCCTCACATTTGTGTGTGTGTGTGTGTGTCAGGGTCTTTATGTAGATTGTGTTGTCGTTTTGTGTGTGTGTGTGTGTGTGTGTGTGTGTGTATGTGCGTGCCTGTGTGTTTCTCTGTGTCAGCGTCCCAGAAAAGGCGGACCTCAGGGAGTTGTGCTCCACTTTCACTCCTTTATTAATTCACCCTTCGCTCCCACTGTGTTTGCCAGGATGGACGGGATGGAAGGAGAGAGAAAGAGGCGTGTAAGAAAAAGGGAGGACAAGTGAATTGATGTGAATGAGTTCAAAGGAGAGTCGAGACAGACAGTAAACACCCATTTTTTTGTTGTTTCTGTGGCTGTTGCATTCACAAATTATAGTATAGAAATTAGACTTGAGGGTGTGTTTTGCTCGGTGTACTTTGTGTCTGACTTTCAGAGACCCTGAACACTTTGGTTATTTTAAAAGCAACCCATTTTCACCGCTCATCTCATCCTTGAGAAACTGCAGCTATTCATCCAACAGGAGGCACTGGCTTTGTATGTTTCTTTTCTTTTTTTTTTCTTTTTTTTTCACAGATACGAACAGGGTGAAGCGGCCAACAGACTGTGGGTGGGCAGGGGAGTCAGCATTCAGAGTATTTAGAGGAGAAAAAGACTTTTTGAAACTGAGTGGAGGGCCACTGAACAGTTTTCCTTCCGTTCATTTACTTGGTATAAAATCTCGGATGCACTGAGATTGAGACAGTTCACTGCTGTATTCCAGCTCATTCATAACAAGACTGCTTGGCCCAAGAGCGGAGTTGTTAATAGTTATTTTGTTCATCATTATGTTTTTGTTACCTTAGAAGTAGCCATTTAAATCTACAGAGCGCACAGGTCCTGGAATGCTGTTCGAATGGAGAAAGTTCCCTCTAGACCGGTGTCTCCCAAACTTTTTTTTTTCTGGGGACCCACTTTTTAAAAATGACAAACCATCGCAATCCAATTTACAGTAGGCCTTGTCAATAAATTCCAGGAAGAGTTCCTTCATGTATAAATTGTTAAGTGCATAAGTTATTAAAAAACATGTTAAAACTTTAGAAATTACAAATAAATGCATTCAGCCTGAGTGAACAGACCATCTCATTGTTTTTATTTCCTCTCAAAATTAAAACAACACACACATTTTAAGTGCTTTATAAAAGGTTTATGGCAGATATGAATCTTAAATTTACAGATTTCCCCCCCCCCAAAGTCTTTTTAATTCGGGGACCCCAATAAAATCTCCTGTGACCCACCCGTGGGTCCCCGACCCAGACTCGATGAATGACTGCTCAAGAGCACCCTTCCACTGGGGAAAACTAACATAGCAATAACATAACAGTGCTCTTTCAATGGAGAAAACACAGTAAAGTGTCCTTTAGGGTGCCCTTCCAATGGAGAAAGCATGATGTCGTACCAGAGATTTGAACTGTTTCACCATAACTGCATCACAATTTCCACCACACTGTCTGTTGCCCCGCTGCATGCAGCTGGTGCCCTTTTTCTTTTCTTCTCCCCTGCCCCTCAAACAGCCCGAGTCACCACTGAGACAAGGTGTATGCATCCTGCAAGCTCACCACTAGATGACACTAAATCACGGGTCCTTTAAAGGTTTAGTGTGTGTACACTTTAGGGGGATCTATTGGCAGAATATAGATTCTGATATTCATGAGTATGTTTTCATAAGCGTATAATCACCTTAAAACAAGAATCATTGTGTTTTTGTTACCTTAGAATGAGCCGTTGAAATCTGGCACAGAAAGGGGAGGGTGAGGTGAGCAGTGTTCAGTTGGTTGCAATGTACAACCTCACTGCTAGATGCCACTAAAATCTACACACTAGTCCCTCAAATGAACAATCAGGAGGTGTTGTATCATCAGTGGTACCTAACACAGATGTGAGAGAAGTGAAAATAGTGTTTATAATCACACAGGTCACTGTCATGAATTTAAAAGTTCTGGTTGGAACCTGAAGCCCGCAGATCACAAGTTGTTTCAGGATATAAGAGAACAAAATGATTTGTCTGGTAACAGAGATACTAACCTAGTAAGAGCGAGAGACTACAGAAAGCAATTTTAGGCTGCAAAGCTTCTTTTATTTTGAAAGAGAAAGAGTGATTGACAAGTCTGGAATTGCGTGGTGGAAATGAGAGGCTGGGAGAATAAACTGTCTCTATATAATACAGTTTATTTATATACAGTGTTTGTATATGCGTGCTGGTATCTAGGCTAACCCTCTCTGTCTTAATCATAATCATACAGGCCTTTGTCTCCATAACGAACCTCACAATGACTCATGCTGCATCGCCATGGTGACGAGCATCCACACATTATTGGATGTCATTTGGATTGCTTGGACAGACAAACTGACACACGCACATGCAGGCAGGCAGCTGCTGCTGCTGTTATCTCACTGTCGGTTCGACTTACCGTTCGTCTCACCACCGACGAGAAAAAATATTGCATCGCCGAGCAAATCTTCCATTTCGTTCGAGGTCTCCCGGAGATTTGGTTTGGTGCTAATGACCTGCCCGCGAACGAGGAAGAATGATTTAGAAGTTTGCACTTGAGGGCACAAGCAGTCATGGAGCTCCTCACATTTGTCATCATGTGTGAAGGGAAACAAATGGTGTGCAGTCTGTGTTGTAGTCCACATCAATCTAATGTAAAGAGTCCAGTTTTGACAAGTCAGTTTAAACTCATCAAGAGACACTTTGCAGAACTGTTCAAGTAACAGTTTCACAGACAAAAGTTTGAGGATATCAAATTGAGTTGAGTGTGTGTGTGTGCATATGTGCTTTTGTCTGCAGAGGGACAATTAAAGCCTTGTGAAGTTGTAAATATACCCAAGCCACAGAAGAGTCAGAATCATCTCTGGTAGTAATGAAAGATGTATTAAGTCAGGTTAAACTCACACTGTAAATAATTATACTGTGCATACAATGCAAATGGAAGAGGTTAGCCTTTGGCAGAAATCTTTCTGTCAGAAAGCCTTTCTAGCAAATGGTTAATGGTTTATTTTAATCCAAACCCTGAGCCAAGTTGTTTTTGATCAAATCTGTAAGCAAACTGTGTCAGAAAACAGAAAACAAACAAACAAAGAAAACTGAGATAAGTCAATAATTAGCTTCACATGGGAGTCAAACTCCATCTCCTGTGTGGAAGTCCTGACCTTAATCCAGGGCTCTTCAAAGTGTTTCAGGCCGTAGACCCCTGAGCTCTTAGAGAGATGGATCAGGGACCTCCTACCACATGTACTGCATTGAATATTTTTTAGATCTTCCCCTGCTTGTTTTACCCATAGCTGCTGAGTTGCAGCATGGCTAATGTTAGCCGTGTTAGCCTCACCCTCTGCACTTTCCCCGGTGGTTCTCTCTGAGGTGGGCGGTATGTCAGAGTCTCCTGCTCATTAGGTAATAACATGATCCATTATGGCTCACTGGAGTTTATGTACATTTGGGATAATAATAAAACTAATTAGCCGATATGTTTCAACAATATGTGGCTACTAGTTCACAGTTATGAAGAGGTGACACACTGTAATTTAGTAAGTTGACTAGCTGACATGATTGCACAAGGATTCATGGGCATGTTGTATAAATTAAATGGTTTAAAAGCCTGATTTTTTATTTCCTCAGAATATGTTGGATTTATGATAATGTGTATTTTCAGACAAACAAAACAAAACAAAACAACAAAAAACAAAAATTTGGTAGCCCCCCTGCAGTAACTCCACCAAGGAGTCGTGGACCCCTTGTTGAGGACCTGCCTTAACTCATCACAGCCTGCTCCCAGTGTGGACTTTGTCTCTCTTTATACTGTATCACCTGACTTCCAAAGCCTTTCTGGGCTTTCCAACAGAAAGCTTTCTGAAAGCCCTGAAGGCTAACTTTTGTCACATGCATACTATACAACTGCAATAATGGATTCAACGCTGTTGGGAGAAAGTAGTCCCCAAGACTTTCTGACAGAAAGCCCTTCTTGGGTAGGTTTAGGGGAAAAAAACATGGTTTCGGTTAAAATAGAAAGATTATATCAAGAAAGGGCTCTCTGCCAACTTCATACAAGTTGAACCACAAAGTTCTAGTAATAGAATATTAGGACATTTTAATGTATTATAAAGCCTTAAACTGAATATTTTTGTGTTTAATTTCTTTGATAAATAATTTAATTTTCAGAGATAAATAGCTAAAATGATTGATTAAATTTAGTTAGATGGACATTAGGTGCAGAAAAAGATACATTTATTTGCAGTGTTAAGTGTCTGTAACATATTCTAAGAAGTGTGCTGGCAGAAGGCTGATAGAAGAAATCACACAATACAGGGGCAGAAATCATCAACATAACTCTTCATTTCACTCTTTAGTGACGACTGCTGCTATTGTCTTCCAGCAGTGCCAAAACACTCACTTTGTTATTACACAGATGTGACAAAACATCAACCTATGATTGTCACACTGATATTTTATTCATGTTTAGATCTTAACTGATTGTGTAACTGGAAATGAGAGAAAACTATTTTGTTTTGTTTGTTTTTTAAGTGACAAAGGTTGGAGTCAGCACAAAGCTTATAGTTTGGTGTATATATGGTGTCTACGTATTTATGTACACCGAAGCTAACAATTTAGCAAGCTAGCAAGCAGGTCACGTAGGCTGATGCAGGAAATGCAAAGGCATAATGAAAAGAGGAGGCTGTTGGGAATATCAACATTTTCTTATTGTAAAATTGCAAAAAATATGTGTACGAAAATTTACACCCAATTAAAACAGAGCTTAGCGACAGTTATTGATTCACAAAAGCATGATTTTTTCTTTATTGTCTGTTCACAGGAAACCTATATGAAGACGGCACAAGAAGATTCAACAAGAAGACTGCCACTGACTGCTTACCTGAACGTCAAACGGAACCAAAACATGTTCAGCAGAGCGTGGTACCCATAAGGCCTTGCAGGATGCCCAGTGGGTTGGGTTACAAGGAGGCAGAGATGAACCTGACCAACGACAGGCCGTCACCTGGGGATATAAGCTCCGCCCATCACTGATCTTCCGGGTGACTGACAGCTGGACCTGCAACGCCTCATACGCCGGCATCTGAACCCCCCATTGGCCCACAGTACAGGTAGGAAACAAGGAGGGGAGGGGAGGAGAGGAGAGGAGAGGAGAGGAGAGGAGAGGAGAGGAGCTTTTGTATCTCAAGTTCTCAGAGTTGTGTTTCTCAGTATCAGCAGCTTTCCTAATTATCGCTCTGACTATGCAGCTTGAGGAGGGGTGATGAAATGAGGAGCTGAAGGATGATGAGGATGAAATGTGGGAGGCAGGAAGTGCGATGAAGGGGCTACAGAGGTCAAACAGTTTAAGATAGCCATGTAAATGGAGTTATAAAGGAAAGAGGAGGAAACAAGGGTAAGGGTGTCCGAACACATCTGAAAACAAAAGCATCTCAAATGAACACTCAAAGGCGAGGACGAAAAGGCTACCGTCATTGCCTCCTCCTGGCTGCATGCATCTGCCTCCTGATTCTTTATCTAAGGATCCTGTCTTTGTTGTCTCGATGCAGTCATAAAAATGGGAAAATGGCACTTTCAGACCGTCTCTCTGTGAAAGTATTCACAGCGTTGCACTCGGTTGTACACATGAAAATTGACTGAAAGCAATTGTGTGAAGACTGAATCATCGCATGTGGCAAACTGCGCTCTGGAGTGACTGTCGAATTGTTGGTTTTTGGAAAGTTTCAAAAACTGTCTGACTGGCACAGGCACTGGACAGGCAGAGGGGGAGGAGGTTCACTTCATGTGAAGGACACTGAGGTGCTTTTGCTCTTCGGGCCCGAGTCCACAGAGCTTTTTTTTTTTTTCAGTTGCTCCACTCCGAGCGTTTTCGAGTTGAAAATCTCAGAACTCTTGCAGTGTGACAGGCAGACAGCAGGCATAATGGCTGCTTTTTGTCTTATACGCTCTCTGCGTGATGTATGTGTTTTTCCGTGGGTTTTATGGGCTCTTGCTCCGCCATTTCCAATATAGTACCTCCTGCAAATGGCAAATAAACTGACTCTGACTCCATCCGCGTTGGCACTAAACTGATCACAGAAAAGCTCAGAAAAATCTCAACTAAAAAATAAAACTAAATGAAGAAAAACAGAAAATGCTCCAACAAAACCATCTGAGGAGTAGATAAAATGGTGTATTTTGTTTGGTCACGGATTTGACAAAAGCCTGGATCTAACAGTGACAGTTAAGTAAGGGATAATGTACAGTGAGCAGGTGCAAAATATTAATCCTAAAATGATTTTAGCGATTTACCAATGATTTTATTGTCCCTCCAGAGTCTATGATCAGAACTGTGTCCATGGCGATGGCCTGTTATTCATAACAAGTATGTAAGACGGTACGATTAATCAAAATCATGCACCTGCGTCATTTAAATGATTCCGCTGGGTTTTGTACAATCACCATGCCGCTGTTGTTGCCCCTGATTCCTGTTACCGACGTCACACCCTCAGATAACAAGCATCACAAGCACGCAGGTACTCAGGTGACTGTGAAGCTGCAGCTGTGGCAGCAGTTAGCAGCTGGCACATCAGTTTTGTCACGCGAGCCACTGAGAGAAACACTTAAACACAAATGAGCGAAGCATTGTGTCGACAACAGTCAGAATCTGACCAGTGAAAACAAAGAGTTGATGCTCACAGTGTGTATTGTGGATGTTTCAAAGTTAATCATATCAACCAAGAGCAAATCTTGGCTGATGTGCCTTTGAGTCATTAAAATCAAAATGGCTCATAATTGGAAGCATGAATGCGCAAAGGAGATTTCATGATAATCTTATAATCGTGAGATATCATGTGTGGAGATTTTGGCCACTCTTGGTAGGTGGGGTTCATCCTCTGCACAGCTTGACAGTGTTGAGTAAATTTCAAGGCAATCTGCCAAAAGGCTTTTGGATATTTATTTTATTTTATTTTATTTCTGGCTTGTGTGCAACAGGAATTTTTGGCGCGATGGTGGTACAAAACTAAAAATCATTTTCTCCTGTGGAAATTAAATAACCTGTACAAATCTTATAGAAATATAGCCATTATTTGTTTGATATCTTGTGTTCAAAGGCAACCATTCGACCCGAGGGTGGCATTTTAGAGGACAGCACACAGAGTGAAAAGGTTCATCCTCTTGGAGCAGGTCCCCAGAGGTCCCTAGTAAATTTTCATACAGATTGAGGTAATTCTTGTGTAGAGTCATCCTCTGAGGAGCATGAACACCCAGAGCAACTGCTGTAGCAATCACGACAGTTGTCCAGACATCTTGCTCCAGAGCAAGGTGTCAGTTGCCCCAAAAACAGAAAGACTTGTCATTTGTTTCTTTATTTTTGTGCTGTAGACAGTAACATTATTATGGGGCCAGAACAAACCTCTGTTGTTGTAATTTCTGCAGTTATGAAGCAACAATGCCACGGCCACTGTGACCGTCACTAGGGCTGCCCCTGACTAAAGATTTTCCTAGTCAACCAGTAGTCGTAAGTTCAAGTTGCGCGTTTAGGATATTAATTCAAGTATTTGAATATATATTTTTTGGGCACAAACAGAGCCATCTGTTAAATACGATCTGCAAAAAGGGTAGTGATTCTGAATATGTTAGAACAACCAGCAGGGAGACTGAACACATTGTTAATTTATTTCAGCAGAGTATAACCTTGTTCTCAACAGGAACAAGAAATACTTGTAGATTTATCAACATGATGGATAATGTGTACTTACAAATTAAGCACCTCAAAAGCTTCATGCCACCTGTCTCTGCCTGAACCCGCCATGTTCTTCATTGTCCCCAGAGTCTGGGTCCAATCGGAGCTGCTGTAACTTTAGATCACCTCAGGTGCCCTATTCCTGGTCACCAAACTGTATCACTGCTAAAAGAGCAAACTAGCTAATGGCAACTACAGCACAGTTAATAGCAGAGCATCAGTGACTACAGTATTACAAGAGAACAGATATGTGTTGCAACAGTCCTCCAGGCCTAATGACAAAGCGTCTGAAAAGAGTTAGAGGTGGGTTTTTTTCTGCAAATATTCGATAATGAAAATGTGGTCGACTAAGGCTCCTCTTACCGATCACTGGTTTAGTTGACTAATAGGTTGTGAGTGCCATTTTGAAGCCTGGATTTTGGCATCGTGTCCTTCGCCATCTTGATTTTTTTGAAAAAAGTGGTCATATTTGGAAGAGAGGGTGGAGCTGGGTAGGATACGCTTTGCTACACCTCTGAGTATACTCTGTTTTATCATTTATTTTACTGTAAATGGGACCATAATTTACAAAATTATCATCGTGCTGTATTGAATAAGACTTGAAACTAATGATTGAGACCACAAGCTCATTAGGAAACTGTTTACTTTGGTCATAAATCAAGTGAGAAATGAGGTCATTTTCTCATAAGACATAATCTTTTTTTTTTGCAACCAGTAGAGTTGCCCCCTGCTGGCCATTTAAAAGAATGCAGGTTCAAGGCACTTCAGCATTGGATTCAGTTTTGGGACATACATGGCTGCTCCCTCAACAGAGTAATCGCATGATCCTCTCTTTACTCGGTCCAAATCCATCCATTACTGATGGTTTGTGACCCACTTGACTGGCTGACTTTGCTACGAGCTGACTGGCTGTTGAAACAGGTGACGCGCCTTACGTACTAAAAGCAGCCGCTGGATTTGACAAGCTGATACAGGCCAATTCACACCACTACAACACACTAAAACAGTGTTGTTTCATCATGAATAGTGTACAGGAAACCCCTATATAGCCTATATGAAGCAATGTTGCTTCTTATAAATGTTCATGAGTAAAATTATTAAAATCTACAGACTTAGCATATGAGATTAATCTCAGTTGCAAACAGTTGCATGTGAACAATTTTAGTAATTAGCATAATAAGGCAATTAAAACTGCTAAGGATTCAGTTTAAGCACACAGAAGCGCCGTCCACTACACAGTCTATGCCTAACACATAATTTTAGTAGCTATCAAATGTCGGTCTTATATTGTTGTAAAATGTAGCACAAGATTTAGGCACATTTTCAGTGGAGGATCTGTGAAACGGCAACTGGCACCGGAATGATGAAGACATCAACAGGGTCTTTTTTGATGAGCACATTACTCAACCAGACACCCATAGCCCCGTTATGTCACTCTTGTGGATAGACTTTCTCATTAAGTTCCAAATGTCTGCTGTGGGAATAAAGTTTATTGCCCACAACATTCATAGACAGAGATGAGTGTCAACAGTTGGATCTCTGACTAATGAAAGATTATTTCCCATTGTGCTTCTTCAACGTCCTTCGGAGCAATCTGCTTTAACAGCTGAACAGAAGCCAAGGATTTCTTTGAAAGTGTTTTTATGGTTGGTGAACGATGCATCATCCCTGTTTAACTTATAATTAAACATCGCTGCACATGTATGAGTTGATATCATGAGTCTTTTGGCTCCGGCCAAGGAATTAAAACAGAATAACCACTAAAATGTGATCTAAAATATGTAGCTTATCACTAAAACACCCCTTGTGTGTGTGTGTGTGTTTGTGTGTATTTTAGAGTGGGTGTTTGTGTGGGCGTACATGGGCCAGCCTCATTGTGTTTTCAACCCTCTGTCCTTCCTTCCTCTCCCTCTCTGCTGCTCTCTCTTGTTTCTTTTCTCTCTTGTCTACTGTTGCCATGGAAACCAGTCCTACTCATCCCTGTTCGCTGAGTCAGGAAAAGGAGGGTGTAGTTCGACTGGTGGTGGTCCTATCAGAATCACTAGGTGGCATCTCAGGCCCATCTACCAAACAGCATCTCGCTGCTTGTAGCAGTTTGGAGATATCAGGTCTCGCTCAGCTGGTTGGAATCATAAAGTGAAGTCGCTCTGAAAGACTCCTTTTGGCTTTTTTTTTTTCTTTTAGGGGAAGACCTGCCCTTCAAGCAGCGTTTCACTGATGTCTCATTTGGTCCTGTAGCTCTTATATAATTATAGTTAACACAGATATAATGTAGGCTATGTGCAGGATTAAGCGGAGTTGATTCTGACCTCTTTTTCTTTTTTTAAAAGATCCCAGGATGAGAGATGAAACAGACACTTGAGCTTCCACGAAAACAGTAGATCTTCAGTAGTGACCTCATACTGCACCTGTGGTCAAAAGTGAAAAGTCCAACCAATTAAAGGAGAATTCTGTGATACATTTATTGTAATAAATCATAAAATGACCACGACATGTCAGAAGAAAACGCTGCAGCTGTGGTGTCCCCCTATGAAATTTCTATTCCGGATGGGAGCAACTGTTTTTGTATGCTTGTTTCATGGTAATTAGAGTTCAAATTAATGCTAAATGTGTCTGTTTAAGAGTCATTAATAGTCTTTAATAATAATCTTGAAGAAGGAATACATGTTTATAACGGTTAAATTGAGCAATATGTGAATAGAGTCTGAGCAAACGTGAGAAAATACTCAGTGTGCATGTAGTAGTGAGTCCCTGCTCTGTCTCTTTATCAGCTAAGGGGTCCATGGCCCAGAGAAGGTTGAAGACCCCTGCTCTAAAATATAAAACCAACCAGAGACCCACGCACAAAGTTTGGCAACGCAAGTATTGTGGGCCACAACAGCTTGACAATGGGCCGCTGCAAACACATCCTCAGTCCAGTCAACATGTTTAATAGCTTGCGGCCATAGACGCCACCGATTGCTCTTAAACGGGCATAATCCTATCGTAATTCTGAACAACTTATGACTATATAGGAATATCGATTCTGATGTATTGTAAATGCAACGAGACATTTTGGTGATCTTGGTCCTGGTAAAATGTTTAATTCCACATTTGCAGCTTGATAACTCATCTGGAAGCCTCGGGGGAGACCGCTGCTTCTGTTTGCCAAAATGCACGCGCAGCTTTTCGATGATGTCGGCTGCAAAAGGGTCCATAGTGCCACCGAGCCTGGCCTCATTCATAACAACAAACGTATATTGCTTATACTGCTGTGCCAGCTTTTGTATGTGTGAATACTTTTGGTATATATGTAGTGCTTGCTATATTTTGACTAAACACAAGGATTTTCATACACTGGCATCATCACATCCAAAATGAGGGAGGTGCTGTGCTCTTAACTTGTGTAAAAGGCAAACAGCAGGAAATTCATTTACACAGCTGCCACTTCATTCGAGCTAAAACTAGTGCAGTCTTGCAGTAAATCCCACCTTCATGATGGCTGTAATGTTCAGTTTTTGTGGAAACTGTTGTAGAGAGGTGTATGAACTGTATGATCATTTTGGAGCGTGTGGTTTGTGGTTCTGTTGAAAGGTGTTTCTATTATTTTGCCCACCTTATTTATATCACGGAGGGTAGGCTGAACCGAAATGCCTCTCCTTTTTTTTTGTCTTGCCACAAAATTACAAGCATAGAACGACCTCATCCCTTGGGAACTATGTTTTTCTCACGGCGTCCTCCACAGACTCAGTGGGGTGACTGAGCTGTAATTAACACAATACAAAGGGTAGAGTGTACTCTGAATGCTACATCCACACTTTTTTTTCTAAAAAAGAGAAGAGTTTGTGTTTCTAGATTTGAGAAACAGTGAATGGTGCGTGCAAGACTATGTTTGCAACATTTCTGATTTGTATTTTTTTTGTGCAGAGTGCTTCTTTAAATAGCTCCTTTTGTGAGTGGCATTTGCTGTAATGACTCCTTTGTGATTGCAGTTTCTTCTCCGTAGAAGAGGACGGTCGAGCAACAGAGAACATTTGGGCAAGTCCATGGTAATTGAAGCAATTGCAAATGAATCTCATGGGAGTGAATCTTCAGTCTGAGCTGAACTGAACAGAGTTAATGGCTTTTGTGAACAACTCCTGTGTGATTCACTCCAGGGGCCACATTACAAGAACATCCGAATGAGAAAATCCTATCTTAATCCCACTTAAGAAAGCAATTTAGAGTTTTTCCACGACAGAAGGGGTGTTGCTGAATGCAATGTCTGTTGTCAATCAAGCTGTAGTGTACAAATCTGTAAGTCACCCTCAATCTGCTGCAGGGACTTGATCTGATAGTGTGATTCACGATTGACTCCGTGCTTCAGATGGAGCCAGTAAAGTACTGTAAATATGTCTTAAGGGAAGAACTTAATTTTAAGAGCTATACGCAACTACAATATTGGTTACTGATGGGAAGATGGATGGATGAATGATTTAATGAAGAGTTAATGGCTGCTGCAGTAACAGATTTCTGGTAACAGATTTCTCCCTGAGCTGCATGAGCAACTTTCGCTGCCTTGTCAGAAACTTTAAAGTCACGACTTGCTTCATAATTGTAATTACAATCTTCAAAATGCAACAAAAAACATTTTCCAGAAACTAGAATGTGTGAAAATTCACTGAGCTGTGTGAATAGCCCATTATGACAGTTTCTGTGTAAATTGTTTCTCCATTTCCCAGCCATTGTTTCAGGCAGATGACTTCAGGCTAACTTCCAAACTGCAGGACTCTGAACGTCACCATGTGGGATGCAGCGAAGGCCGTTTTCACTTAGAACACAACAACCAAAGTTGTTGCAAAGTGTTGAGCTAAAAGACTAAAGTACATTTAGAACTTTGCTATGAGCCGCAGTGTGAATTTCAAGACGTAAACGCACCACAACATGTCATATTAGCATCATTATACCATTGTTTATTAACCAGGCCCTCCAGAAAGTTGCGATGTTGCGATCGCAGCAGTTCACACAAATTCAACCACCAGTTCCACCAATCATAGCAGATCCTCGTGCAAATGTCATCTCAATGAACCGACTCAATATGTTATTATTTAATATCATCTTAGTATTTTTTTTTTAGCATTTTTTTAGTCACTCATATTATTCTGAAAAGAACACAAGCTTCATCACTGTTACTGACATTTATCAATGCTCTGCGCACTTTTATATTTTATAATTTTGTGCTTGCTGTTTTTATGTTTGAGCTTGCTTCTCTCACAGCAGCAGAGAGAACAAGAACAATAGTAAACAACTATTCAATACAATAATGCAGAAACAGTACAACAGCAACAACACAAAAATAATAATAATAAACACCAGAGATAATAGCAATACTGATACTAGTACTGGTCTGAGAACAGGTATATCAGTAAGCATGCAAAGTATAGACTAAGGTATAAAGAGTAGAATAATAATAATAGACAGTTTACCTCAATAAATTAAAAAGTGTGAAATATGTAATGCACAAAAACAGTGCAAAAAGTGCATAAAGCATATTTTGATATAATTTTTGTAGTCTTGAGCCTTTTTGGTGATATTACTCAGAACACTCAGAACAGAGTGGCGTTTTATTCTCCCTAGAATAAGAAAAAAAACTTCACAATTATTTTGATACAGAAGATCTTTCATACCAACTGCCATCAGACTCTATAATTCTTATACTAATAAATGAGACTACTACAGACAAATGAATTTCCCCTTGGGGATTAATAAAGTATTTCTATTCTACAATTACATTTATTTCTGTAATTTAACTACATGTAAATAGTTACATGTTAGTAGCTACTCTCCAGCACTGAGTTTTGGTCAAACACAGGTTTTGGAAAGTCACAATGACCTTTGACCACCAAAATCTAATCAGTTCATCCGACTGAGTCTAAGTGGTGGTTTGTGTCCAGTTTAAAGTGTTCTTGAGATATCACATTCACGAGGATGGGATGACCCAAAACCGTAATGCATCTGTCCATGGCTGCCAGTTGCAGAAAGGCTTTAAAAACAAAGGTTTTTCAAAGTTTTTCACACATTTTCAATCGTAGAGATCCTCAGCACACAGTCTGGAATGTGACAAGCTCCAGATCCATCGGTCAAACACACATGCAAAAATAATGTCTTCTCTCCAATATAATTGAACTATTGCTGTTTTAGCTCAGCGCTGTCTAGCTCAGTGGTGCAAACATTACAGCTCAGGTGGACATCATTAATGTTTACATCCCGTGAGCACGAGCCTCTTGTCCAATAGTACACGCGCGCTGTCTTCTGTGCGGTGATACGATTGGCAGGTGTAGTTTTGAAAATAGCTCTTACATGAAACTGCTCACAGCAAGGTCTGTGGATTATCTTGAGTGGCAGGGTCATGATTTCTGGAAAGAGACATTGCTGTTGATTTTTTTCCAAATGTATTTTTTGGCCACTTTGACTGCCGCAAGCCAAGTGCCAACTAGTTCCATTATATTCGAGAGAAGGCAGGCATCTCCATGGTTGATATCTCAAAAACTCTCAGAGCTCACACCAAAACAATTTAGATGCATAAATGGCACTACAGGCCAGAGGGAAAATATGCATTTTTGATTTGAGGCTGAAGTGTTGCTTTGATGGCCATGTTTGATGTGGCTCACACATTAAAACTGCATTAAAGGAAAGGACGTGGGTTAGGCATAGCTAATGCTATCATACTATGATTAAGATAATCTGATTATGTGCTTAGTTAAAGTATAATCACAGTAACATGTCGTTGAGTGACAGTGGCATGAAAAGACATTTGCAGGGACAACATCATAAATGAAGAAGCTTTAAAGCCTTTATTCATTCAGGGGAGTTTATAGGAGCAATTCTCTCTTTTTCAGACCTGATCGTGTTCACACATTTACACATTCACACCTGGGAGCTGCTCAGTACAGCCACAGTCTGAGATGAGCAGCAATCGGGGTTAAGGGCCTTGCTCAAGGGCACCTCAGTGGTGGAAATGAGGGAGGAGCAAGTGTCAACTGTAAGTTTCTCCACCCAGATTTATCCTCTCTGACGGGGGGATTGAACCGACAACCCCTCCGGTCATGAGCTCGCTTCTCAAAGCAAAGCATAAACCAGAGCTCATGCAGGAAAATAAATTAAAAAAGAGAAGGGCAGAGAAGTTCATTAACGTGGTAGAGAGGGTGTGAAAGTAGCAAGGACCAGGGCTGGGACACAAAGCTGCCTCCTATTGTTTGCTTAACGGGGATCATTTAGGGAATTCCCTGTTTGGCCAGACTACAGGCAAATTGTGCCATTTGGAAAGTTCAGCTTTAGAAGTAAAACAGCTTTTTGGCCTACATAAATTTTGGAGTTTACCCAAATTAAGTTTTAAGGGTTTTATAAGCACCAGTAATGAAGTAGAGCCTTGAAGCCAAATTTAAATATGAAAATTGCTCAAATTGGAGAGACATGCTCCAATAGAGGGTATGCACGTGATGTCACAAGTATGCAGAAGTCACTGAGGTTACACTCACTGAGGGACAAACAGACTACTGAGAGGTCAAGTTTGCATTCAGCTTGAATGCACGAAAACACAAATCCACATCAAAAATGAGAAAGTGTATGATTGACTGTGCAAATAGATTTAAAAAGAAATCGGAGCGATCTTTTTACTGCTGAAAGCTAAAGGACAGAGAAGCAGATGGATTTGTGGTTGCCATTTTGTCAAGGTCAAAGGTCAAAGAAACTTTATTATCCCCGAGGGGCAATTTGTTTTGCAGCCAGCAGTCACATACATAAACAAAACACATACAATAGGGCAAAAAGTACAACAACATTCAGAGATTAAAGTGCCTTGTTTAGGAGGCCAATGGCAGTCGGAACAAAAGAGTTCCTTAGCCTATTGGTCCTGCAGGTAACTTGGCTGTACCTGCGGCCAGACGGAAGCAACCTGAACTCTCCGTG
>JAJHUR010120104.1:0-19839 GCA_027495735.1 Lutjanus campechanus
CCACACACCACACACACACACACACACACACACACACACACACACACACACACACACACACTGACACTAACACACACACACACACGCTGTGGCTGGCTGCCAGGATGTTAATCAAATAAACAGTGGATGTTTAAATCTGATTCAGTGGGAAACAAACTCAGAGCAAACACACCCTGACACACACACACACACACACACACACACACACACACACACACACACACACACACTAAAGTCTAATCTGAGCAGAATTCAAACCAGATATGACGACTGGATGCTAACAGACGCTAACTGAAGCTAAACTACATCAACATTAAAACTCCACCTTCAACCTGAAACATGTTTGACGCCTGAAAACCACAAACTCCCCGAGGACGGTTTTTAGTCCTCAAACACAAAGTTTTCCATCATTTTTACGTCCTTTTCTTTTCTAACATCAACATCTCTGTGTTTTCAGGTCACTGCTCACTGTTCCACACACAAAAGAAGCTACGCTGCTCCTGTAACAGAGGACATACAGGGACGGTGTTCTTGATTCGTCTGCTCTGCATCGTTGCTGTTTTTGAGTGAATAAAAAAGTTCTGGTTGCTGTCAGTGGCAGCTTGGCCATTTAAAAACACTGGTTTGTGCAGAACGTCCTGTGTTGTGCAGCTCCTCAGTGGTCTGCAGGGTTTTCACTTCACCTTAGAAGCTCAACAGAGGTTATATCGCAGTAAGAAAACCCAGGTACTATCTGAAACAGAGTCCTGCAGGGATGATGTATTTCTGTAGTCCAACCCTGAAGTTAACATCGTTCCAGTTCCCTCCACAGACAGCCAGTAAGATTCTTCCATCAGATTTTAGATTAGTGCAGAAAATAAAAAGTTTATGATACTGACATGTTTTGTTCAGCAAGATATCTTCACTAATGAACGTCACTGTATGATTATTAGAGTATAAGAAATAAAAAACTAACGTTAAACAAACGACACCACAGTCACATGACTTCATGTCACCACATGGTGTGATGATGTTTAATCTCCACGACAACTTCTGCAGTTTCATTCAGCCACTTGTTAGCAGCCGCCTGTTTTAAGACACGTAAAAGCTTCAAAATTCATTTACTACAATAACTGCATCACCGCGGTCACATGATGCCGTGGCCACGTGTCGAGCTCATTACATCATTACTGTACGTTTTATTTTGTAGGATCGATCTCATGTTGAGATCAGCTCATCAGTCTATTAATACACCAAAGGATCAGCGCTGTGACACACAGGTCAGGCTAACAACATGCTAACAACAACAACAACATCTGCTTTCAACACAGAAGAATGTATAAATAACTGCAGAAGACGTTCAGTGTTGGATTTATTTTATCACGTCTGCAGTTAAAGGCTGATTACAAAACTTCTGGAAGGGAAACGACGGCACGAGAGCTGAAGTTATAAAGGTGCAATATTAGCATTAGCATTAGCTTAATGTTAGCCTTTTCTGCTGAGCTTACTTCAGGGCTAACCTCTGTCACTTTTCCAGCAGTTTGGAAACAAAAGACTAAGAAGCAGCTGCAGCACATATGAACAAAGATCCTGAACTGTACATTTACTGCCACACTGACAGCTGAGATGAAGTTTCTGCTCCGCTGTGAGCAGCAACGTCAGTCTGCCGCCGCCGCTCGCTCTGCCTCACTTGCACAATCACAATCTGTCCAGGTGCAGCATCCAAACCACAGAACCACAACCAAATTACAATTTTCTGAAAAAGGAAAAATGTGAGACAACCTCAATATAATGAGGAAGAGCAGAGCTGCAGAGACGACCTGAACTAAAAATCTTCTTCAGATGAAAGAAAACATGTTTGTTTGGTTCAGACCTGATAAATAATCACAACATCATGATTTTATCAGTTTTTACTTCAGTGAATGATCATTTCCACTAAACAGTATCGCACATCACAATTTTAGTCAAAATAATCACAATATGACTTTTTTTTTTTTTTTACCAAACTTCCCTCACTTGCACACACACACACACACACACTTATGTTCTGATCTGTTCTTTAAAGAAGCTACGCTAATGACCGTATGCTTCAATAAAGGTCATTAAAACATAAATATAAAGGCAGTCGTGGTAAACAGACGGTGTTATGTTGCTTTGGTGGTAAAGAAAAATCCATATTGTCACAGCCTGAGTATTTACTGTCACAGAAGAAAACACAGACTTTATTCCAGAAATCGAACCCAAAGCACACTGAGCAAACACACTGACTTCAGACCACAGCTGATCACATGATCACTCAGTTTGATCAGAACTGTTCCACCCAGTGGAAACGTGTTCACTTCTGTACTTCAAACTGTCGCCTTGAGGGACAAACACAGTGTTTTGAATTGAACCAAAAGCTCAGAAATCAAATTCAGCACATTCAGAAGATCAACAGTGTTTATGTGGTGAAAACTAAAATTACTTTTTCTGCTCAAGTTGAAGAAACGACTCACTTCTCACTTTCTGACATCACATGACCTGTTTGTTTTATCTCTAACACACAGAAACACACACACACACACACACACACACACACACACACACACACACACACCGTCCTCTCTAATTACCATGTAAGTCAGGTTTGGACGGTTAAAATATGCACATATTGTTCATGTACAGTACAGAGTGTGTATGTCTGCGTGTGTGTTGATTTATGCAAGGCTGCACAATTACCCACGAATACATTTACCCAATCAGGCCACACACACACACACACACACACACACCTGTTTGGTTAGCTCTTATTAGCCGTGTAATATGAACTAATGAGTTGAGGCTGAAACATGGCGAGAAGACAGCAGGCCCGGAGCGTGTGTGTGTGTGTGTGTGTGTGTGTGTGTGTGTGTGTGTTGTTATGTCATTGGTTGAATCTCCTCCTCTCGTCTCTTTTCATCTCTTTCGTTCCTACTTTTTCTCCTGTTGTCCCTCATTTTTCCCTCATTAATAAATAAATGAGATCCACCAAACTCCAGTGAAAAAAACACTGATTTTAACATTCTGTGTTTTCTTTGCATATAAATTAATTCTGTTATTGTCTTTTTTTCAACTTTTGACTTTATTTCACTTTTTGCCAGTAATCTGATTACTAAAAGTAATCTGATTACTTTACTAAATCTTATTTATCTGCTCAATCTGTGTTGTTCTGCTGCTTAAACAAATTTGTATTTCTGTGATTTTTTTTGAAGATGGTGCCTCCATTACAGATGCATTGTGGGAGGTTTTCTGATGCCTTGGCGGTCCGCTGTGAGTTCGATGGCGGTGGCGGTGCCGTCGGGGAGGAAACGCCCGCTGACTGATTTCCATTTGTGCACCTTAATAGTGTGTGTCATTCCTAATTAGGGCGACTGGCTCGGGGAAACGGTGGCTCGATGCTGAAATGGCTGCTCCTGTCATGCTGCAATTACCAACAAATTAGTCTTTAGACTGAGGGGCTTCTGCACACGCTCACACACTCCTCCTGACCGAGAGAGAGTGTGTGTGAGCAGGATGTGTGCTAATTAGTACGTTCTGTGAGGTGTTCAATGTGTGAAAATGCATCATAAAAGCAGACGAGGTTTCACGGACGTCAGACTTCGACCTGCAGCTGTTTGTTCTGCAGCTTCACCTTCAACTTCATGACAATAACAACAATAATCGTACTAATACACACACAAATACCAACAAAACTACAACTCACAGCTGCTCAGTCCACTTTAAAATCATTAACATTTACACTCCAGTAATATGTTGTAACTAAACTCACACAGTTTCATTTCTGCACATGAAATCATCCAACTCTGGTCCATGTGGTGCGTTCAGGCTTCAGTAAATCTGAAGGGATTTTTTTGTGTTGTGTTGATTTTGAGTTCTGTTAGGACGACTGAGAAAAGTAGAAAAGTTAAATCATTGTCAGCTGCAAACTCAAAATGTCTTAACTGAGACGTAAAATAGGTGATTTTTTAAAGGAATTTGTTTTTTCTTTATTAGTTGTAGTTATGGTGCATTCAGGGTTTTTGGTCAAGGAGCTGTTTACAAATGTTTTTTGGTTGGAAATTGTTTTCAGTCTTTTTTGTCGAGTATTGTAGTGTGATTACTTTCAGTTCCTCTGATTATTTTTTACATGATGTACTTAAGGACATCTGAGAAAAGAGGAAAAGTCGATTCATGTGCAGGTGTAAACTCAAAACGTCTTAAGTAGCTGATTTTTTCTAAGGAATTTGGTGAATAAAGCTGTTATAATCAAGCTTTAGTTGTGGTGCATTCAGGGTTCAATAAATCTGAGTTTTCCAGGTCAAGGAGCTGTTTCCAGATGTTGGAAATTCTTTTCAACCTCTTTGGCTTCAAACTCTCCTCACTTTTAGGGGCTTTTGGTCAAGTATTATAAACTGATGACTTTCAGTTCTGCTTCCTTTTGTTTGACATATTAGGAGAGAAAAGAAGATTTGCAGCTGTAAACTTAAAACATCTAAACACACATTTAAAATAGTTGATTTTTCCAATGAAAAAAGATCTTATAACACCTAAAACTTTTTAGTTTCTTTACTTATTCATCAGGCTTTGGTTGTGGTGCATTTAGGGTTCAGTAAATCTGAGTCTCCCTGGTCAAGGAGCTGTTGCCACATGTTTTTTTGGAGAGAAGATTATTTTCAGTCTTGTTGGCTTCAAACTTTCTTCAGATTTATTTGACATGAAGAGGACTTATTTGTTTTTTGTTTTTTTGGTCAAGTTGACGTATTAAGACAGCTGAGAAAAGAAGGAAAGTAAAAACAAAAAGTCTCTATAAAGATGTAAAATAGCAGATTTTCCCTGCTGGAGTTTGGTGAATAAAACTGTAAACTTTGTCCACATTGTGGTGCATTCAGGGTTCATTAATCTGAGATCCCCTGGTCAAGGAGCTGTTTCCAAACTCTGTTCAGATTTTTGGTGAATTATTGATGACGTTCAGTTCCTCTTCTTTGTCTGACAAATTAGGGACGTTGAGAAAAGACGTTCTGCAGCCGTAAACTCAAAACGTCTTTAGAAAAGGTCGAAAACAGCTGATTTTTCTGAAGGAGTTTGATGAATGAAGTTGTTGAAACAAGTAAAACTAAAAACTTTTTCTGAATTTATTCATCAAGCTCTGATTGTGGTGCATTCAGTGTTCAGTAAATCAGAGTTTTACGGGTTAAGCAGCTGTTTCCATATGTTTTTTGGGGGAACTTGTTTTCAATCATTTTATCTACAAACTTTCCTCAGATTTATTTGGGTGTGAACAAGACTTTTTTACATCTTTGAGAGTTTTTTGGTCAAGTATTGTAAGCTGGTGGCTTTCACTTGCTTCTCCTGTGTTTGATGCATTGGGAGGATAATTGAGAAAAGAAAAAAGTAAATGTATTTGCAGGTGTAAACTCAAAATGTCTTAAACAGCTGATTTTTCCAGTGGAATCTGGCAAATGAAGCTGTCATAGGAAGTAAAACTGACAAATTCATTAAACTTTTCTTTATTTATTCACCAAGTTCAGGTTGTGGTGCATTTAGGGTTCAGTAAATCTGAGTTTTCCTGGTCAAGAAGCTGTTTTTTTTTGGCTTCAGACTCTTTCAGATTTATTTGGATGTGAAGATTTTTTTTTTTACATCTTTGAGGTTTTTTTTGTGTGAAGTTTTAATATTTTACCTCTGTGCTCTCAGGATGGATGGAGAGTCCGACAAATGCAGCTGCAGTTTTTCTCTACTCAGCTGTTTCCTCCAAAACACATCCTTTACCCGCACACTGCCTGTCACACACACACACACGCACACACACGTGCAGACCCTGGCCGGGCCCATTAGCGGTGGTCACCTGCTCCTCTCAGACGCCGGCTCGGGTTAATTGTTTGCAGGTTTTTGTTTTTTTGCGTCGCTGCTTCTGATTAGCCGCTCGGCCTGACATTCAGCAGAGGCCGCGAGGAGACAAAAGAGCCGCGCTTGAGTGTCGACGGTTTATTTACACGAGTCAACTCCACTTCCACGGTGGCGGTGAGCGGCGAGGACGACGTGTCGGGGAGGATTTACAGTAACGAGGCTGACGCAGCATCTGCCGGCTGTTTAATTATCTAACACGTTTTTAAGGCGGCGTTCAGGAGAGTTTAATTGTGCGTACGTGAAGAGGAGGAGGGGGGTGTTGACAAATGCAAATGCAGGAGGAAGTGCATTTTTCTCACCCGGGTGGAAACGTGAGAAATAAGCTGGAAGTGAGCGGTCGAGGCCTCGGCTGACCTCCTCCATCACTCCTCGACCACCGCCGCCGTGAGTTACGACTCTCTGATAAAAAGTCTCTCAGTGCTCAGATCCATCACTGCCAAACTCAACAGATCTGTCTCAGTCCACCACCCGCCCTCCTGCCCGCCCCCGGGGAGCGCCAAGCGGAACGCCAAACGCCCGATGATTGAGCCGATGACGAATGACGCCGTCAACGGAGCGGGGGAATCCCCCGGTCGGCGATTATTCACCTCGTCCAAACCCTACCTGAACTCCCCCACTGAGCCTGGGAACCTGTACTTTATAACTCCCCCACCTCACCACACCTCACCCCCCCCCACCCTCCCTTTAACCCCGGAGGACAGAGATAGGGTGTGGAGGGCAGGATCACTCACTCTGACGTGCTTTTTTCTTCCCTTTTCTGTTTGCAGCGGCCGTGTCAGGGAGGGTCGAGGGAAATCTGTTCACCTGGAGCTTCAACACACACACACACACTCTCACTCACACACACACACACACACACACACACCTGCAAACGCTGCACAACAACCCTCCATCTCAACACTTTAACTCTGCCTGTTATTGAGTCCTAAAAGTCCATTTTTCCTCCTCAGAGTTCAGTCATTTCAACCAAACTTCACTTTAAATTCGCCTGTTTTAAGACTTTTTACAGAAATTAGAAGAAAATATTCAGGCTTCAGCCAAGAAATCTGGTTTGGTTTTATTGACGACATTAGAATATTTTTCTAGAACACAAAACGTCAAACTTTGTTACAGACGGACGATAAAGACTTAATTTTGTTGATTTTGTCGTTTGTGTTGGTGAACCAGCAGGTTTACTGCCGAGGACGCTGAGGTTGTCTCCTCTGTAATTCTCTCTGGGAATTTGGGAGTTTTAGGAGTTTTAGCCTGATAAACACAAATAAAGGACTGACTGAATAAGTTTTGCGTCAGCTGAGTCAGTGTCCACTGTTTTTATTTATGGGTTCAGAAAATGTTCCCGTCTTTGTCTGAATAATCTGTTGAAAAACCTACTGGATTATCTGAAAGTGTACAGAGCTGAAAATAACTTTTCTTAGCTCAGGAAAAGTTCATGTTTGGAAAATACAAGTTTTGCAGGACAGAGACAAGATGGGAAATAAAATGTACAGAAAAAATATTTTAAAAAGAATTGAGACTTAATTTTTGGTTTCTGTTCAGATTTTTCAGGAAGATGGTGAACTTATTTATCAACATGGAGGCACATTTAAGAAATATTAGAAACTAAAACCTGAAGAATTGAATCATAGAAAACAAACCAGATTATATTTAGGATGCAGAAACTGTTTTTTATGAGCTGTATAGTCTGGAAGTTAAAGGTTTTGATTTTATGACTTAAATCAATGAAATGACTCAATAAGAAGAAGTTTTGGTGCCAATAAATCTACTTTCTATAAGATTTTACTGCTCAGAAGTGTCTGTGTTTAACATCTGAACAGGTGGACAACAACTTTATCTAAATTTAGACATAAACCAGACTAATAATCTGCAGAGTTTATCTTTGATATTAGGTTTAACTTTGTGGATCAGTGAGTCACATGTTTCAGAACATAAACACATGATGGTTTAGTTCAGCGGGTCTCAAACTGTGTTTAATATGGTTCTATATTACCTTCACCATCATGTACAACATTAAGTCTGATATCATCTGCAATATTAACTTCATTATCAGGTGCAATAATACTTTTTATTACTTTTCAGTTTAACTGCTAATATTCCTGTCAATGTCGGAACAAAACCACGTTTGTACTTCTGTTTATTCTTTAGACACTTAATATTTTCTATAATTTATTCTCTCTTGTTCTGTGTTACTGTGATTCTGGAGAAATATTTGCCACACGAGACAAAGATGGCCGAACAGATCTGAGGACTGAAGCGCGACCTGTTGGACAGGAGGTGAGTTTGAAAATGATTCAGACGATCCCACGTCGTACATGAGGTGAGTCTGTGTTTTATTCGCGGATCCTCACCGTTTTAAATATTTTCATGTGTTTGTCATCACGCGGGCGTCCTGCTGGATTTAAGGTGTCTCCTGTTTGAGGCGGGACAGACTTTGTTTCATCTCTCTGCACGTCTGCTGTCACAAAATGCTGCTAAAATATTTCAACAGAAAACATCTCGACCACTCTGACCTGCACAGCACATGAAGTTCACACTGCAGGGTTCCTGTGTTCCACATAAATCTGAACAAACCTCCGTTCTTCTTAAACATAACTTGATGATGGAAAGAGACACACAGGACCTGACACACTGATCTCCAGACCTGCCGACACTCTCAGACTTCTCCTGTATTTTATTTTGTTTTGTTGTTTCTCCCGAGAAACTCTTGTCATTTGCACAACCCCCGAACTTTATTATGAAAGAGCTGCAAATTACAGAAGTTTTGCTTTAAGCTGCCAGATCATCTACGAAACACAATCTGCAAACACAATCCACACACTATCTACACTTTAAACCCAACTGTCACCACAAACCTGGCAACACACAACCTGAACCAAGGGCCGTAACAAGAGCTGTTGTCAAAAATCTAAATACACCTGCAAATTTAAGCCACTATCGCTCCTGATTTTCCCAGAAGATTCCCATTTTTCATCTTCCTCTTCCACTTCCCTCCTGGGGTCATAATTCTCCCATATTTATATAACATGTACGCTTTGAAAAACATTTGTAAAATATTCATTTTCTGTGTTATTGTGATCAAACTTGAAAGTGGAACGTTGTTGTGTCATTGCATTTACCAGCTAATAACTGTCATTTCTAAGTCATCTGCAGGTTTCTGTTTGTTAAAAGTCACCACGATGCAGGAGACAAAGTTTATGAAACTCAAAGTGAAAAGACCACCAAGTTTGGCTTCAAAATTTTCCCCATTTCTGCATTTGCTGCATTCTGGTGATGTTTATGCACCAATATGTGCCGTTTCTGCATCAATTTATGATGTGAATGATCTTATGTAAAAGGAAAATTCATGCTGTCACAAATTTTCCAGGTTTGTCCTGCATTTCAAGTCCCAGCGCTCTCCTTTTCTCGCAGGAAACTCCTGTAATTTGCACAATTCTGTCATGCACGGATAAAAGTTTTGCAAAAAGTTGCCAGATTGTCTGTGAAACACAACCTGCAAACACAATCCACAAGCTATCTACACTTTCAACCCATCCGTCACAGCAAACCTGGCAACAAACAACGTTAAGAAATAAAGCGACTGACTGACCTCTGACCTCCAGCACAACTTAAACACTTAATCTGCTTCATTGTGGTGATTTTTATGCACCAATTTGTGCCGTTCTTGCATCTATTAAAGGAGGGAACAACTTCATGAAAAGGAAAACAAATTCAGGCTGCAAAAATGTTTCACAATAAAGCGTCTGAATCAGTCCGACCTCCACACCACCCCGCCATCACGTTCTGTTGTTTCTGACAGGAAAACCCTGGAATTTTCACCACACTGTCATACACGGAGGAAAGTTTTGCCATAAGTTGCCAGATCGCCTTCGAAACACAATCAACACACTTTCAACCCAAACCTGGCAACACACAACCTGATTAAAGGGCAGTGAAAGCAGCTGCTAATTTATCGTTAGCTGCTGTCAAAAGGTCCTAAAATAAAAATAAAAATACGTCTGATAACTCCGTATTATTACACCTAAATGTTGGCAGGCGCACGCACACACACACACACACACACACACACACACACACACACACAGGTGTTTTACACTGACAGGCTTAAATATCCCCACAGCCTGACTGACCTCTGACCTCCAGCACAATTTAACAAGAACATTCTGAGCATCAAACACTTCATTTGCTGCATTCTGGTGATTTTTATGCAACAATCTGTGTTGTTTCTGCATCAATTTATGGTGAGAACATCTTTATGAAAAATAACACACTAAATTTAGACTGCAAAAACATTTCAAAATAAAGCGTCTCAATGACACAAATACATTATCTGACACAGACTATCACAATAATCTCCGGACCTGCCAACACTCCCGGTTTTTCCGGGTTTGTCCCGTATTTCAAGTCCCAACGCCGTCAAGTTTCGTTGTTTCTCGCAGGACATTCCCGTAATCTGCACCACCCTCAAACTTTATTATGAAATACAACTGTCACACACACAAATAAGTTGCCAGATCATCTATGAAACACAATCTGCAAACAAAATCTACACACTAAATACACTTTCAACCCATCTGTCACCGCAAACCTGGCAACACACAACCTGATTCAAGGGCCCTCAATCAAAATGTCCCAAAAAAAATCTAAATACACCTGCAGATTTAAGCCACTACCCCTCACACACACACACACACACACACACACACACACACACACACACACACACACACACACACACACACGTGTTTCACACAGACAGGCTTAAATATCCCCACCACCTGATTGACCTCTGACCTCCAGCACGACTTTCTGAGCATCAAACACTTCATTTGCTGCATTCTGGTGATTTTTATGCAACAATTTGTGTCGTTTCTGCATCAATTTATGTTGAGAACATCTTTATGTAAAAGAAGGCTCCAGGTGACAATTTAAAAAATATAAAGGAACAAAATACAGTAAAGTCAAGTGGTTTGTCACAATAAAAGTCCTAGATTTCCCTGAAATCTACGCCTGTTTACAGGGTGAATTCTGAAGGTTTTCTGGACGTTTACGAGGTTTTATGTTCGGACATGATGGAATTCATGTTTTCTCACGTGAACCTGCAGCACTTTCTCAGGGAAACATTTAAAACATGAACTGATGTTCCCAGGTGGAGAAAAACTATTTTAAACCCCGTTAGGCGTCCAGGTGACCCAGAGGTTTATGGTCCAATCGTCCCCGGTTCGAGTCCGGCGGGAAACCTTTGCTACACATCGTAGATGTCCCTGATCCTAACCAATCAGTTTTTCCTTCAGTTCAAGAAATGTTTGACAGAAATCAGAGTTTAAGATTCATCTAAATATCATCTGACATGTTGTTTTTGATATAAACGTTTGTTTCCACTGGATATTTTGTTCTTGATCCTGTTTGTTCTCATTCAGATCAGGAGTTTCTCCAGCTGTGTAATCGCTGCCTCCAGCTGATTCTGTCACAGAGATACTTGTGATTTTATCAGAATAACGTCCTGATGAGGGTCCGCAGGGACTGAAACGCTTCACTCAACAAACATCTCGAATGTGAGAGCGGGAAACGTCCAGGAACCAAACACCACACGACAAAATTTGTTCACACATGAAAATACAAATGTTTTTGTATGTTTTTTCACACTTGTGACTTTTTTGTACAACAAAACCACAAAAAGGAAAAACATGAATCTTTCTTTGTGTGATGTGACAGCAAACAGCTGCAAACTGACGTCGATTCAAACACGCGGGATTCAAACCAGCGTCTTCCTGCGGCTCCGAACGCAAAGTACAACAATATTCATGTGTCCACAGATAAATAATCCACACACGTCTTACAGTCGGCTTCTCCTCCGACAAAATAACTCAGGAACAGATCGAACCATCCAGAACCTGATTAACACCTGATCTTCACTTAAACACATTTAAATCCCTTAAATTTCTCCATGTTGAAGCAGATCTGAAGCAAAGTCACTGATCCATGAAGAACATCTGACACTTTAACATGTTTCGGTTCAGTGTTTTTTAGAGGAAAAGTTTCTTAATCAAAGTCTACGGGGGCACTTGTCGGCTCTTTTTTGCACACATTCTGCACGTATTTCTCTTCTGGAAAGCTTTCTGCTCCTTACTGACAAAGACTTTCGATGATGAAGTCCCACACACCCCCACTGCCCTGCTGCTGAACCACTTGTCTTTGCTAAATCTCTAAACCAGATCTCACTCGCCGGGTGAACGCTGGTTAAATGTTTATGTCAATGTTGCCTCTTTTTCTTATTTTATCCTGGACCAGAGCTTCAAGAAAAATCCAAGGATTTATGCGTCTATATCATATTACAACCGCTCCTCCACATGTGACTTCTTAAAAAATCTTTTCCACCTTTTTATTTATTTCTCTTTCTGTCATTCCAGCACACATCCTCCACCGAATTACACAGAGACGGATTTGGGGGTTGGGAGTCGACATTAGTTCACTATCACTGTCATTTTTGTCACCATTTATCAATGCATAATGTGAACTCTCCACTTGTAAATGTGAATAAATATTTGATCATCAAAGAAACAAAGATTTGTAAATGAGGATAAATATTCAGCAGAGTGAGACATCGACACACTCTGAGGATCATTTCTCCTAAAACATCAAATTTGTGAGATTCTGCATTAAATTTATCTTCTTTTTACAAACATTTTAATATAGTCAGGAGTTATTTTTTACATATTCTGGCATTATTACTGTTACAGTTTGGATTATTAGTGTCATTTGTTTCATTTCTTTCTATGTGAAATTATTCAGGACATGTTTCACATTTCTGTGAAAGGTTCTGCTCTCTGCGTGACACCAGATAAATCGCTTCATTTCTACCTGATCTACAGATTTTATTAAAATGGAAATATGCATTATTCTGTCAGACCACTCTGGGTTCTGGTTCTGGTTCTGGTCGTCACAAACCAAACTCTGCAGGTCAAAATGAAGATTTTCATGAATTATTTTAAAACATGGTGTTTGATATTTGAAACATCAGGTAAATGATGAGTAAATGATCGTGACGGGCCGTTGTTGTAAAACGTGCTGCTCTCTGTGTGACACGAGTGTTTCAGACTCACAAACTCTCTGAGCATCGATTAAAGGATCCACATTCACAGTCTGAACAGATTTTAAAGCATTTTTCAGTGTGTGTGATGAGCAGGAACTTGATACACTGTGACAAGTGTGTAAAATATGACAGCGATATAATCAGAGGATCATTTGTTCTGGAATTTTCCTACATTGAATATGAGACTGTTAACACTCATCTCAGACACCAAACCTGCATTTTCTCTTATTATTGTAGCTGTGACTCCAGATTCATGAAATTATTTTAAAACATTATGAAAACAGCCAAAGTTTCATATTTTAAATATCAGGTAAATGATTAGTAAATGATAAAAACATGATGTTACTGTAAAGACTGTGACTCTCGATGTGTCACCAGAGAGAAATCAGCTGATTTCTGCTCCATCTACAAACTCTCTCTGAGCATCGATTAAAGGATTCTGACTCAGTCTGAACAGATCTGAAGTTAATACTCAGTCAGAAATGTGTAAAACACCACAGAGATGTTATCAGAGTCCATTCAGGATCATTTATGCAGGAACTTTCCTCCACTGTGACTGGAAATATGCATCAGACTTTGGTTCTTCAGTGTTTCCTGATTTCATGTTTATTATTATTATTATTATTATTATTATTAAATAACAAACACTGTTGATCAGAATTAAGATTTGTAGATGTGACTGGAGCTTCATGGATTATTTTAAAAACAGTTAAACTTCATATTTTAAATTTTAGGTAAAAGGTCATTTGGAAGATGGAACAAAGTTTCTGTTTAGATTTCAGTCAAACTCTTTTTACTTTCCTCACAATTTTCTATTTTATTTGTTTAACGTAGATTTTCCACAAAACATTTTCTCCTGTGAAACTGAAATGAAGCAAAGATGTTTTTGTTGCCATGTTCAGATGTTGCAGATGATCTGAAATACAAAATGAGCTCAGTGAGAGTCAGAGATCAGAAGTAAAGTCAGTCTCCAGCTGCTCCTCTCTTCATCTTCCCCCTCCTACAACCTGATCAGGTACCAATCACTAATCAATAACCAAACTGGAGATTAAACAAACAGCTGCAGCCTCGTAGTTTTTCAGCCTGTTGAACATTTTTATAGATTCTTAGATTTGCGAAGGCAGCGTCAGTTCTGTAACTCTGATATCATGTTTCTACAGATCCACAGTCTGTTCAACATGGAAGAATCAAACTGTTTCCATTTTATATCTGATATCTGTCAAATATCTCAGGATTTCTACATTTTCCCTCCTTATTTCTGCAGTGTTTCTGTCTCTAAAAGGAGGAGTAGATGGTGTCTAATGTGAATTAATTGTGAAGCCCTCTGAGGCAGATTTGTGATATTTGATTTTGGGTTTGACACGAATGATTCAAACAGAGAATCTTCCTATGACTCCCAGCAGAACGCACGACACACACGACACACACGACACACACGACACACACGACACACACTCGCTCAGTAATCTGAGTTTCATTGTTTTAAAAAAAACACCACAAATCTGCAGCAGAGAAACTGAGCATCAAGTGGACAAAAACACACAAAAACTCTTCATCTCTGCACAGTCACGTCTCTGATAAACGTCCTGCTTCTTCTCGTTTTAATCTTCACACTTTAACGTTCGTTTATTTAAGTGTTTGTTTCACGGTGGATCAGTGAGATTAAAGCTCTGAAACACTGACAAACTCAAAGTTCTTCAGTTTGATATGAAATTAACTTTTTTTGAATAAAGTTTGGTTCTTTTAGATTCAATTCAAACATGTTTCCTCTCAACATTTATGCTTATTTTTTATTTTTCTCTCATTGTTTCTGTCCCGTCAGTCTGGATTATTGTTGTTAATCTGGTCACACACCTGTTAAATCTGCAGTTTGGAGCGTTTCACTGAATCTTTTTGTGCCATAATTTCATGTTGTTCTGCAGATTTTAAAGTCCTCTGATGCAAGTTTGTGATTTTGGTCAGAAATGAAGTTCACGTGACTTTAATCTGCATCTGTTTCAGCTTCGTGTCGTGTGTATTAAAGTGGGACACAGACAGGCTGCACATATGAATTAACTTATCAACACGTGTTTATCATTACAAACTCAGAGCTCAAAGTATTAGTTCATTCATTGATTAATTTGATGGACAGGAAATTCTTTTTATAACTGAATAATCATTTCTGTTATTTTAAAGCAAAAATACTAAGTTTTTAAAATAAATGTGCAGCTTCTCTGTTTCTTTGACTTTTAAACTGTTGCTCAGACAAAATTAAACATTTGAACATTTTTACTAATTGCTGACTTTCTGCTCACCAATCAAAGAATAAATTAATTGAGAGGTTTGGTTCATTTTTGAATATAAATATATTTTTCTGTGTGTGTTTCTGTATCTTGTGTGAATATTTGAATAATAAAGTTTTGTTTCTGCTTCAGATTAGATTTTAATGTCCTCACATATAGAAAATAAATGTGCTCTGATGTGAAGCAGCTGTTTAAAATGTGTCTCTGTGTCGATCTGCTGAGTTTTAATATGTTAAACTGCAGAATGCAACAAGATTCTGTTTTATTAAAATGATTTGAAACACTGAAGATTAAACTGGATCTGCTTTAGTTTCTAGTTTTCTGTTTCTGAATCTTGCTGCATCAAATATAATTTAAATTAACACAAACCAGGAGGAACAAAGTGAGTTTAAAGACTGTGCGTGTTTCGGGGCTGATGGATGTGGTTTTGAGAGCAGCAGCTGATGGATTTTCTCTCTTCATGTTCAGGTGATTTAAACCTGAGGCAGCGCATTGATTTATTTCAGTTAAGCGGTCAAATTTCACTCCGGTTCACCTGAGAGACACTTCAGCTATTTACATCCTCAAAACTCTCGTTATTAACCGCAGATTTTAACGGAAAAAAACAGACAACAGCGGTGGAAAAAATTATGTTTCAAAAAAAAACTCTGAGGTGATTTTTATTATGATATAAATGGTACATTTATTCTACTATTAAATTAGGGGATTTTGTAGTTCTTGCTTTGAGATTAAAACAATTTCTTCCGCTTTCTGAGGCTTTAAGATGTTTAAAAATTAAAAATCGGCTGATTTGAAAGTGAAACTCGGTGTCAGATCTCTGCCGAGCTTCTGTCGCGGAGGTCAAACATTAAGTTATTTTATGCTGCATGTAAAAACTCGTTAATTTAAGCTCTAAATTTCGCGTTATTTCCTTCTTCAATTGCTTCATACATAAAATTAAATTAACGGTTTTTATTAAATCCTCCACTTCAGAATCTGTAAACGCTGATGTTTATTTCTCAGAGAAAATCTCTATGTGATTTAATTAAATAGTCGTGTATTAGTTCTTGTTATTATCTTCTAAATGAGCTCTAAATATTCTTTAAAGGATCCCGGAGAACAGTCCCGAGCAGCGGCTGCAGCTCCGCGATCCTCCCGCCGCGCCTCTGCGCTCCTCGCGCGCGGCGTGTTCGTGCAGCACCAAACCTCGTGTCAGATTTGTTTAAATGAATTGTCAGAGCCGTGGTGCGGGACACGTAAATGTTATTTTCGTTGAGTTTTGGTTTATAAAGACACGTGGAGGCGGGAAATGCAATTCGGCGCGTGTGTCCGCACGCACCGGACTGCTGGTGAAGCCGAATCCGCCGCTGAGTTGGAGGGAGGCGGCGTGTTGAGGCTGCCGCTCCGCGCTGAAACCTTTAACCCGAAACACTGAGAAACACACTGTTTCTGACCGACACGATGATTCTGTCTTGGATTTTGTTTTTTTCTCCTGATAAATTGTACTTTTCCAAATTATGAACCAAACCCCGTTCATTTTTACATGAATTTTAAAAGTGAACCAAGAAGCCAAAAGCTTTCCAAAATGTCCAGCTGATGCTTCTGTCGCTGCTCTGACAGTTTGGACTCAAAGTTTGAACTCCGAGCTCTTCAGCTTTTTTGTCTGTTTAATCTATTTTATCCTTTTCCAGATAAAAAAATAAACGTTTTAAGGATTTTGTTCAAATAAAGCGAAGCTGTAAGTTTAACTCTTTCTGCAGGAGCACCCTGTGCTTGAATCGGTTTGAACTTTAATTTCTTGAACTCGCTCTTTTCTCGTCTTTTCTCTCTGCAGACTGACCGGGTGTCACTCTTCAGACGCTCCTGCAGGATGCGAACATGACTTTCACCTCCACCCGGGAGTTTTCTGACTGTGGCATTAATCAGCGGACTCGCTGGCACCGCGGAGCACAGAGATGAAAAGTTGCTTTGGTGCTTTTTGGTGATATTTTTACCTCTGCGCCGCTGTGTTGGCGTCCAAAATCCCTGCGCCCTGCATCCAGGAGCGGACCGGGGTCATGCCAGTGGGGAGCGGCTCCTCCTTCATGGTCAGGGCCCCCCGGGGGAGGCTGTCCTGGATGGAGAACATCAAAGTGTCCTTCTGGGAGCTTTGTCTTCACCAGAAACAAGAAAGAAGAAGCAGAATAATCCTCCCTGTAGCTCAAACACTCAAACAGCCACAGCACCACCTGGATTAAGGTGGAGAGGAGAGGAGCGACGAGGAGGAGGCAGGAGGGGAGGAGGAGGAGGGACACACGAGTGCAGCTTCCCCAAAGTGCCGGGTCCTGATCCAGAGAAGAGCCCGGGATGGATCCCTGCGGGTTTGTCCGGGCCCCGGCTGCAGCTGCCCGGCTTCACACCGGCTCTGTGAAGTTAAAAGAGGGCGGAGGAGAGAGGCGAGCCGAGCGGGGAGAGCATCTCAGAGGAGCCCGGGAGAGAGGAGCAGCCGGAGTCCGCCGTGGAGAGCCTGACGCACGGAGGACGGAGCGGTGCGCGGAGCGGAGCGGAGAGGAGGAGAGGAGAGCCGGGATCAGAGGGAGGCGAGCAGCCGCGTGTGGAGAAATGAAAAGTGGGATAAAAAAACAAGCGCGCTCTTCAAAAAGGAGTAAAATGAAATGATTAGCAAACAAGAGGGAGGGACGGACCGTGGAAGGCTGCTGCTCCCGGGGGAACAGGGGGATTGGGCAGCGAGAAATCTCATCCCCCTCCCTCCCCGGCTCTTTATGGCTCCTCTGTCCCGGCGGAGAGCTCCTTCTCCCGGGGTCCAAGGCTCGGGAGCTCCCGGGGGACCCGCGTGGAGCAGGAGGGGGCGGAGACAACACCAAAAAAGGACTGCTCATTTGGATATTGGTCGCGCCTCTGGACTCTGATTGGTGGAAGCCGCGCGTTGCGTCATTGTTTTTTCAAAACGCACGCCAAATAAGGGTTTCCGCGTGTTCGGGGCCGTGCACTGTAAAAAAATGAGGTTTTAGAATCAGGAGGATTTGTCAGCTGGTTGTTGAGAGTCAATCCCAGGACGTCGAATATCAACGCTGTAGGTTGGTAAAACATCCCCAGCAGCAAAGTAATGAGAAAAGAAGACAGTAGGGGAGACCGGGGGCCATTGTAACATTTTTTAAAAAACATTGTCCTTCGTATCTCACAGACTGCTTGAAAAACACTCGTCATTTTTTGACAAAAGAAACATATATATGTGCATTAATTAACAGTGTTGGAAAGTAACTAAGTACATTTACTTGACATGCTTATACTTTACTTGATTATTTCCATTTTCTTAATACTTTTACTCTACTACATGTTAGAGGTAAAATATTGTAATTTTAACTCAGCTACATTTATTTTTCACTGATAGTTAATAGTTACTTTTCACATTTAAAAAATGATACTCACATGTGAGCTGATGCACCCAGAACTAAACTAAACATCTAAATCTGGGTCCATGTTGACAAACTAAATATTTAAAATGCTCTGATCTTAGAAAAGCAGAATAATGTGATATTCTTTAATTATGTAACATTCTGCATAATGAGTATTTTTACTCCTGAATACTTCTGTACGTAAGTTACATTTTGAATTCAGGACTTTTGTAACAGAGTATTTTTTAGATTACAATATTTCCACTTTTACTCAAGTATAATATGTTGGTACTTCTTCCATCACACTGTTAAAAAAAGACTGGCAGCAACAGCTGCCAAACAAAAACCATAAAACTAAACTAAAATATCTTCATTCAAATTAAGTGTAAAAACAAATTTTCATTAAAGATTTTACAGAGAAAGGCTGTTATTTTACAGATTCTTATGATAAAACACTTTTAATACAGTTATAGTTCTAATCTTTGTATAGATCACTGCTAATTAATAATACAAAATATATTTTCACTATAGGACAAGATTCATATTAAATTTAATGCAAGACATCAGCAGGTGACGAGAAAAAGTGAAAGTCTGTTTCTATTTTAGCAGAAAACTAAACTTCTCCAGTGGCAAAAAGATTTTAATTATTTTAATTGAGTTAAAAGTGCGTTTACATTTAAATTCAGGAAATTTTGTTAATTTTTTAGCAAAAAAGTTTGTCAGCACAGATGAAGAAGGCGCTCACGTCGAGGCCTGAGCCTCTACAGCAGCCATGATCAAATCTCAGATGGCAGCAGCAGCTATATTAACAGTTTATTAATGTTTATTTTTAACCAATAACCTGGATGTTTGATGTCATTTTAAATTTGCAGTCATCTAAAGTTTAAACAGTAGAAAAAAATAATAAACATCCAAAAAGTCTCTTTCAGGCCTCAAAATCAGTTGTTTGTTGAAAACTTCTGATTGGAGGAATTGAGTGTGTTCCAACTGACCCCAGTCTCCCCTACAGGCCGAGGGCAGGGTCTCTGCAGAAACACACACCATCACACACATCTAGTGGGGTCAGAAGTGATGACTGAGAGCCATGATTTCACTTTGTTTTGAAGGAAAATGTTGCATATTTTGTCTTCAAAGCGGATAAAAACAGATTTGAGTTAATGAGACAAACAGCTGCGCAGCTGAAGGTGCAAACAGGCGCCCTGATGGACACGTT
>JAJHUR010120105.1:0-48270 GCA_027495735.1 Lutjanus campechanus
TTTTTTTTTTTGCAAAGGGGGGTTGCAATCGCTGATGCTATTATGGCTGCCTCATCAGCCAAGTCCCTACAAGGGCTGATACAAATTAATTAACCTAATTAGGGGCTGCGATTGCGGGTGTGATTATAGGGGCTGGAAGGGGAGGGAGGGAGGGATGGAGGGATGAGGCAGAGAGGGATGTTTCGTGGAGGTGGGGGTGCGCTGGCAGCCAGGGCCCAGGCGATGATGAGCCGGGAGGTGTGGGAGAGGAGCCAAGATGCTCTGCATGGCAAATGAGGAAAGCTAGCTAGCTTCAGCCTTCCCTCCCCTTTCTCTTTTCAATTCCCCGTCTTCTGTTTACTTCCGCTTTGTCCTTTTTTCCCTCCTTGTTTTTAGATTTTACTTCTGTTATGCTTCAGTTTCATCCTTTGCTAAAACATCATTTCATATTACTGTATCCTTTACTTTTTCCTCATCTTGTGATGTATTTTCTCTGAATTATTTGTATTTTTATCATTATTTACCCCTGTTTTGTCCTTGTGCTTTTGTTTTGGTGACTGATTTATAGCTACATTTAAGCTAGAGTTTTTTCCTGTTTTTTGGGGGGGAGTTTGTCCTTACTCTTTCGGTGGTCTACAGGACAGAGAGTGTACAGATTGTAAAGGCCCTTGAGGTAAATTGCGATTTGTGATATTCGGCTATATAAATAAAATTTCACTTGACTTGATTACAACCATACCATACCGTAGAATAGATAGATGGCACCATTTTGAGTCCCTGAATTTGGCATTATGGGGGTTGCCATCTTGTTTTTTTTTTTACATCCAGAGCATGTGCAGTACTGACTAGAGCATGGAGCTGATAGAATGATGCCGTAGCTCCACCCTAAAGCATAGGCCTACCTTGCTTATTGTCTATTTCATGCTGAATGGGAATATAATTCACAAAATGAACATCAAAACTGTTTACTGAGTTCAAAACTGTTTACTGAAATTGTAAATCACGTGAGAAGTTGGGTCATTTTGCCATAAGACTCCATGCAGTCTGACTTAATTTTGCAACCAGTAGAGTCTCCCCCCTGCTGATCATTAGAAAGAATGTAGGTCTAAGACATTTCTGCACTGGCTTTGCTTTTCAAACCCAGAAGCTCCGTCCACTTCTTCTACTCTCTAAAGCAGATACCTAATGCACCTGTTGCAGTGCACAGTTAAACTGAACGTATTCTGTTGTCTTTTCCAAGTAGACGGTCAAAGGCATTAGCGAATCTGATCCAACTACTGGAACTTCATTAGTTTTACCACTGATATTGAAGACCTTTGTGGTTAAAAGCAAAATTTTGGACCATTTCCAAAAGAGAAGTAGGATTCCAGACTGCTCTACAAAGCTGTACTCTGCCTTTTGTTGATGTTCTGTAGTATCACGCTGCATAGGGTGCAGTGCAGCACTGCCTATTGTTCACTTTAACTGTACTCCACACAAGGAACAGAAATACCCTCTGGAACACACACAACACACACACACACACACACACACACACACACACACACACACACACACACACACACACACACACACACACAAGCTCACACAATTTCTCATCCTTTCGTATGCACAACCAATCGCGGCTCAACACACAGATGCACACAGTACACTCAAACTCTCTCTCACACAGCCACACAGGCACACTCCAGAGGAGCAATATTTAAATCTCCTCCTATTTGTATTGGAAACAGAACAAAGATATTCCTCAGACCGAAGCAAAATGTGTTTTCTTGCCGGCATCAGCAATTCTAATGTTTCTAATGAGTTGGAGGAGAAGACATGCGACTGGAAGCGGTTAGGTATCAGTAAATAAAAAAAGAATCAAAAGAAAAGGACAGAAACAGCAGCAAAAGTTCTTCAGAAGTGCAGTTTTTGGGTCTTCTACCTTCCTGAGAGTGCAGGAACCCGTGCCAGTATTGTCCACTGATTGCAATGTCACCTTTGAATATTGTCGCTGTATCTGTGCCATACTAAGCATGCAGTGGATTGTGGCATTTGATTTCCAAGATTGTGCCTTTTGCTGCCTCGCTCTCCCTCTCTATCTCTCCTTTCTGTTCTTCTTGCTCACCCTCCCTCCAACGCTCGGTTTCTGCCTCAGTATCAGTTGCAGGGATGTGATTAGGAAGCCACTACCAGACAGTGATAGGGAGGTGTTCATATCACCGTTCTAATCTGGAGCCCCAGGAAAAAAAAAGGCCTCTTCTGTTTTCCTCTCCCAAGGATTCTGCATTGTAAATGGCTGCAAGGCTTCTCTTCATATATGGAAAAACACAAGATGGATTTTTATCAAGCAGCATAAAGGTTAAAAATACAGAAAAGATAGAACATGTGAGATTTAAAGCTCCTTTAATCAATGTTTTTTTTATTGGCATTAATATTATAATAATGTGAAAGGGGGAGCTCATAGTGATGAACCCACAGAGAGTTATGTAGTACCCCTCAGTTTAAAAGAGCGGTTTAGCATCTTTCAGCTAATTGTTTTGGTTTTAGGGATGCAAAGCGTACAGTTTTGCTTCACACTCACACTCTCATCAGAATTGTTTCCAGCCATTTCCAACTCTTTGGGGAAAAAAATTAAAGAGCATTACCTGCCGAGCACCAAACGTCAGACAAACTTAGCAGCTAGCGACTTTTGTATTTGCTCCCATTTTTTACAAGTTGAGGTAAAAGATCTAAGACTTCCTCTGTGCACACTAGGGGTGTTAATTGTTAATCATTCATTAATTAATCAGCATTAAGAATTTAACCAATTAAAAATGTATTGATTGATAATTAATCGATGGCAAAAATTGCACCTCATTTGACATTGTTTTGTCTGGTGGAGCCATTTGTTGACTAAGGAAAAAAGTGAAAATGAGGAAAAAATGTGTATTTCTTGTGAATATAAGTAAGTATTAATATAAGTAGCTTACTAAATATTAATGGTTACTTGATCGTTACCATTTTCAACTATCTGTTTAAGAAAATATAGAAATCACTTAGTGCACACAAAAGGTTTATTTTTCATATTTTGTTCACAAATTTGTGAAAATCACTGTTAGTGAGCACTTCTGCTTTGCCAAGATAATCCATCCACCTGACAAGTGTGACATACAGAGGTGCTGATTAAACAGCATGAATATTGCACAGGTGTGCCTTGCACTGGTCTCAATGAAAGACCGTCCATATACTGTTCTTTTGAGTGTGTGAGTGTATTGTACTAGAGGATTAGAATAGAGGATTCTACATTTATGCTCAACAAAAATATGAATATGAAGATCTCAGGATTTTTCTGCGCACAAGAAAGGTTTATTTCTCTGAACTTTTTCCCAAAATTTGTTTAAATATGTGTCAGTGGGCACTTCTCCTTTCCCAAGATGATTCATCCATGCGTATTAAACAGCATGATTATTGTGCAGGTGTGTCTTGGACCACAATCACAATAAAAGGTCACTCTAAAATGTGCAGTTTGCCTCAAACAAACACATTTTTCCCCAGGAGGGCAAATTCATGGTGCACCCTACCCTGATATTCTTACCCTAACCCTAACCAATCATTCCTCATGCTTACACCTAACCAACCCAACCAATGATGGTAACAAGAAGCAATGAGTATTAGCCAGTCAAGGAAGAGTAGTGCAGGTAATGACTTTTCCCCTCCTGGTGAAAAAAAGTATCTGTAAACCTGTGTGTGAAATAGCCATAGTTCAGTGCCTAACAAATGTCTTTTTTTCAAGATCAAACTGCTGAGTGGCTTTTTATTGTGACCAGTCCAAAGTACACCTGTGCAATATTCATGCTGTTTAATCGGCATCTATGTATGCTACACCCTTCAGGTGGATGGATTATCTTGGCAAAGGAGAAGCCCCCACAAACATTAATTTTAACAAATTCGTGAACTAAGTTTGAGAGAAATAAATAAGAAAAAGTCTGACATCTTTTACTTTAACTAATGAAAAATGGGTGAATAAACTCAAGTGTTGGGTTCTTTCATTTTTGTTGAGAGCATATAGCTGCTCAAGAGCAGATGTTTCCCTTAGCAGTTGGTGAAGCTAAAGGAGCATGAAGAGGACTTATATTTTTATATAGCCATTTACAGTATTCTAGGTTTGATGTAAATCAAAGGCTAGACAGCTAAACTTCTGCTTCTGAACTAAGTTTTATTTCTGTAGTATATAGTTTCCACCACTACATGATGTCAGGTATGGTTGGTTCATTTTCCAACCTTTCCAACAGTTAATTTATCTCAACTTTGCCTTCTCCTCTGCCTGGCCATCCCTGACAGCACATCATCCCATCGTGTTCCTTGTGAGTAATTGGCTGCTGTCTCATCTAGCACTCCCTACTCAGTTTGGCCAATTTCTGGCAAATTTACATTTCATATCCTGCATCATTTTCATTAAAATGTTTTTTTTTACATTGCTTTTCTTCTTGGTATTCCATGTAGAGCAACATGGTACAACTAATACCAGTTTTATGAGGTTTCACACTCCCTGTTCTAAACACCTGGGTGTCAGTTACATCTTTCCAGGGACAACTCCTCTGGCACACAGGAAGTAAAATGTTCCAGCAACAGTAAAAGACTTTGTTTGTTTGGAATTAATAGAAGAATAATTAGCATGAATCGCTACAGCCACATGACTGATCATAAGAAATTCCCCTTTCATACACTGTTATGTTGTTTTGTTTTGTCTTAATGAGGTGTTACGAATGTTGGTTTAGTTAAACTCTTTGTACTTACTGTATGTTTCATTAGATCATTTACATTCCTGAAACTGATGAGAACTATGCATTTGTATTCTGTATGCATGCAAACAGGGAGAGGGGCATCACGAGATGGGTGATGCTCATGTTGAGGAACTGTGTGTGTGTGTGTGTGTGTGTAGAGGGAGAGAGGTCCAAGCGATTACTCAGGCCTTTGAGAAGTCCCTGTCTCTTGGCTCCAGTAGTCTTGCCTCACTGATAAGCATGAGCCCTGTCAGAGGGAAGGTAAATACAGCACTTAAGGATTCCTCTCTCATTTTGTAGTCACACTTACGCTTTAATTAAAGCCAGAGAGAAAGAACGAGAGAGAGCGATAGCCCTGCAACGAGCCGATACTATCAGGGGGCCGGGCAGGTAGGACCATGGGGAGATGGGGGGGCTGATATCTGCCCTCTGACCAGTTTACGAATGTGTGTGAAAGAGAGAACAATACAGTACATGTTTAAGCATGTATGTATGTGCACATGCATACACAGCCCGCTAAAAATGTTTGTTTGTGCATGTGTGTGTGTGTGTGTGAATGTGCTAGGAGCTTTACGTTGCTCTCCCAGCTAAACAGCTGTAGCGAGGCTGCTATCAGATATTTATAAGCGGCTCATGAATATGGATGGCTGGCGAGATGGGACTGATGTTTGTCCTCTAAGAGGGGATGAAAGGAGAATGTGCTCCCTTCCCTGAGAGACCCAGTCAGGGCCGCTCGTAGAGCCGGGGATGGGGGCTCCGAATTGGGAGTAAGACAAGGATTGGGGTGGGTGCTGGTGGTTCAGGACAGATGGTAAAATTTAATGAAATGTGTTTTGGATACTCAAGGCAAAGCATTTCCCTTATGGATTTTTAAATTGAAAAGTTGTAGTCAAGTATTAACACTCATCAGAATGACTGTGGGTTTTTGCTGCTTCCTTCCCTCATCCTCCATTCAAGATTTACACCAATATTTGAATTCTGAGATATTTGCATTCTTAATAATGAAAAAAGATTGTCCCAATATAAAAAGACCGGATATTTGACTGGGTTGTTGATCAGTACTAATTACTTAATATTTCCACCTCTGAGATGTTTGACTTTTAAGAATAATTTTTGGCATGTACCCAAGCAATGGTGCTACATGGGGGCAAGGGGTTGCTATGGCCACACCACAAATCTAGCCCTACTTAAGTCTTATGCGATAAGCATTATAGTATTTTTCTTTTATTTTTGTGCCACATGTTTGTGCACAGTTGACATGCGGCTGGATTGTTCATATTATTCCTTTCATTTCTGATGTTGTCAATCTGTAACATTATAACAAATGGACAACAGAACACATGTATATCATCTGCTCACAAGTTATTTTTGCAGTGGAAGTAGTCACTAAGATTGTGATGATATCCAGTTAATTTTACATGTGTGATGTATATTTTGAATATTGTTTATTTAATTTTTGACATTGTGATCGCCATTTCATCCAAAACATTACATTACACAATTATTTTGAATTATTGCATATGGAATAAATGTACTTATTGTTAATAATTGTGGCTGCATGGGAGCTGTCCGGTGCTGAAGTCATTCACCTTTGCATATAGAAGACATTTTTGTCATCATCTTGTGGTCACTTTTATTAGGCTTGTCCCTAGTTTGTTATTTGTTAGTTATATTCTTTGGCCAAATTCAATTAAAACTACTAATTTCTAATGAATGTATTGTTTTTCCATATCTGATTTATTGAGGGGAAAAAATAGAATTTCCTTATAAAGAAACTGAAGTCATGAAAATCAACTATTCTCTGAGCACCACAGACATTGGTCAAGGAGAGGAAGTGTATGTGTGTGTTGTACTAGTGGATCAGAGTCCAGGACATTTATATTCAGCAAAAATATGAACGCAACATTTTTTTTCCTCACATTTTTCATATGTTGAGGTGAAAGATCTCAGACTTTTTATGTGCACATGAAAAGTTTATTTTTCTCAAATTTGTTAAAATATGTTAAGATAAGATAATCCATCCACCTGACAGGTGTGACATATAGAGATCCGGATTAAACAGCGTGATTATTGCACAGGTGTGCCTTGGAAAGGTCACAATAAAAGGTCACTCTAAAATGCGCAGTTTGATCAAGAAAAGACACATTTATTAGGGGCTGAACCTGTGAATTTTTTTTCTCAGGAGGGCAAAGTCATGACCTGCCCTACTCTGCCTCGGATTGCCTTACCTAGACATTCTTACCCTAACCAATCACTCCTCATGCTTAAACATAATCAATCCAACCAGTGAAGGCAACAAGTATTAGCTAGTGAGAGGCAGAGTAGGGTCATGACTTTGCCCTCCTGAGAAAAAAATGGTATTGGTAGCTCTGTGTGAAATAGTCAAATTCAGTGCCTAATTAATGTCTTTTATCGTCACCAGTCAAAAGCACAGTAATTATGCTGTTTAATCAGCATCTCTTTATGCCACACCTGTCAGGAGGATGGATTATTTTGGCAAAGAGCAGAACTCACTAACAGGGATTTTAACAAATCTGTAAGAAAAATAAACTTTTTGTCTGCAGATCATATCTTTTACTTCAACTCATGTTGTTTTTGTTGAGTGTACTTGTGCATTTTATGTAAGATTGGGATGAAACGTGCTTTCCCCAATTTCTACAAATCACGTGCTTCCGGCCAGGTGGAAATTAAGTATATTTTTCAGCCCTCCAAGAGGGCATCGTCACAGTGAATAACGAATGTCCTTGTCCAGAGTGGTCACTCTGATTCCCAGCAGCAAACATTTGGTCAGGGACATGCGTAACTGGCCTAAGTGTCCACAGTAGAGGTCACCACATTGAGAGACGGGATCAGAGAACGGCGAGCACAGGGGCAAGTGGCCGCGCTGTACTACAATGTACCTTTCAATGCTAATCACTGAGTCATCTATCAGAGCTAATACATGGGCGCTAAGCAACCTGTACATGCATTAGACCTCCCCAATTACCATAATGGGTTGGTTTTTAATATGGCTAATAGGCTGGCACGACCTTGCCCATTCACTCAGCAGGTACATGCACCCAGCCGATGTGAAATGGACATATTTAGAGACTAAATGACCATTAGGGACTTTTAGCTGTTATGGGTCCATAGTTATGCATCTGCAAAAGGAAAGATAGATGGGTGGAAGGACAGATGGATAGATGACAAGCAGGAACATTTGTGGCTAAAAGACAATAAAATGAGAGGAAAAAAGCTGAAATGGTGATGTATGCAGAAGAGAATGGATATTATTGTTGGTTTTGCTCTTTGGGAGAACAAAACACAAAATGACTATTTTATGGGGCAGCGTTTTGACCAAGCAGCCTTCTTCATCTCTGAATGTGCTGGTGTAGAAGTGCCCTGTGGGCACCGCTGGGAAGTACGTCAGTGTGGGCGCAATGTGGTACCAGGAGGGCGGATGGGTAGAGAGGAGGAGAAGGGGCAGAATCTGAAAAATGTGCCTCCGCAAAACCCTGGGGGGTTAACATTTTGGTTTTCTCTGAGCCTTTGTGGTAGTGGACAAATGATCCCAGGAGTCGGACAATAATGTTTTTATGGGACTCTAAATGTTGAGCTCAACAAGGTCATTGTGGGAGGGTAATGGCCAACACGTGGCCAGGCTTGAACTCCAGCAGTCTCGCAGTTGGTCTGGGGGCCAGAGGGGAGGAGAGGAGGTGGGAGGAGAGCAGGGACTCACCCCTCTGGGTTTCTCCAACAAGCCTGCACTTTGTTCTTACGAGAGACAAGAGCCACTCAGAACATAAAGTACCTTGATGACCAAACTATGGCTGGCCAGGCCAGACTGGGTCTTGTAAACTGGCCCAGAGAGATAATGTTTCCCTGTAGCTAATCTGTGCCTGGGTGCCCACGCCCTGGCATCTAGTGAACAATAACCCCTTCCTGCTTCAAACAAGAATCCTTTTCTTGCTCTCTCTTGGGACATGTCAGGCTTTTACTGTCTGTCGCTCCCCTGTGTGTGTGTGTGAGAGTGTGTGGGTAAGAGCTGAGTGATTTATCTGTTTGTTACTCAGGATAAAGGACTTCACTGTAGTCTGGCTGTCCACTTCACTGTCACTAATAAAAGCAGGAGAGGGGAGCTGTGTGTATGTACCTCGATTGGAACTGATGTGTAGATGGTATCAAAAAGAATTTTTAATTTGTCTTTGAAAATGTTTAAGATCTACTCTCATGTAAACAAAGATAGTGAATTTGCGAGGTTTCAGACATATCTGTGAAGAAGTTTTTATATTAGTGTACATGTTTTGTTTTGTTAAAGCAGAGTTTCTCAATTTTCTTTCTTAGCCAAGTAACTCTTTCAAAATAAAAAAATATGCCAGGGACCCCCTCATGTATGTCCGTTGGAATAAGTTAGGTAATTGAAAGGACAACATATGAAAAATGTATTAGAAAAATATTAGACATGTATTAAATTATTTGCACCATGTCGACACAAAATACCTGTTGTAGATTTAATCTTTTGCCCATACATCAAAGGAAGAAGTCCAAACTGGTTTAATCCTTGGCCAAGGTGAATGAAGGAATAACCAGTGCACGTTTTGTCCTGATCTTCCCTTCAATTCTGGAGTTTCAGTCCTCCGAGATAGTCTTTAAACATTCACAGATAAGGCCATGATGAACCTATGCCCTGATAAGGTCAGACCCAACACATCTACAGCATATAGAATTAGCCTATTGGTCTGCAAATCCAAACAGAGGAAGTATGAATGTACAAGGTCTGAGACCACAGCTCAGCACCCTTTGCTCCCAGTAGTTCAGAGTCAGTGACATCCAAGCCAGATTAAAGTTACGTCTTCTCCGCTCGGAGAGACAAGACAAACACCTCTCCGACCTCAGCTGCCATAGCAACGCCATCAAACTGTTCCCTTGTTTATCTGAAAGGAGAAGACAGCCGCATTCACTGTCCAGAGGAGAGACAGTACGTCTGTTAAGAATTAGTGTTGGCCTCTCAATGACTCCAAGACTTCAGCATGATACCTAAAATTGGAAACAATACCCATAACATACATACACACACACATCAAAAGAATAGAAAATATGAAAATAAGACTAATAAAAAACATTAAAAGAGCAGTAATAGACCTAGCCTGGGACTTGAATATGATAAAGAGAGTTGGTTACCACCAAGGTTGGGCAATATGTTAAATTTTTCCAACCAGGCACACACAGCCCAGCAACTGATGATTACCAATACATTAGCACAGGTGTGTCTGTGTGTGTGTGTGTGTGTGTGTGTAGTATTCACTGGGAGGCTGCTGGGCCTAGTTCCGTTGCCTGCTAACAGTAGCTTACAGTTACAGTTACTTTAGCCTCAAGTAAGCTGCTAAATCATTAACTCTGTAACTTTACGGTTACTAAATCACTGACAGCTGGAGCTGAGCAGCCAGAGGTCATCACAGGAAAATATTTTCTCTGTAAATTACGTTTTTGTATTTCGTACAACGAGCCCTTTTCCACAGAAACACTGCAGTCCGCTCCGGAGCTTGAATGTTCTCCTCACACGTTTTGGTGGCATCATAAGCAAGAAAGCATTTCATTAGACTCAAATTTAGTACACACTCCTGATTGCAGGATGAGTCTTCAACAGTTGTTAAAGACAAACTCTCAAATACCATTAAAATACTCGAGAATATCAATGACTTTTTTGTCATTGCTGGGCCAGAGTTAAGAGTTATAAATACATACAGTACATACATACAATGTATACATGGATTCTTATATTATGATAAATGAAATGAATTAATCCGAAAACTTGCCATGGACTTCTTTTTGAGAAGCATCTGCCATCTCCACCAGTAGGTTTTCACTCCTATGCATGTGCGCTTTCTCTAATATGTTTGATCTAATACGTCCTATTGGTCAGTGTCATCAAATTTGGTGTTAATTCATATTTTTTGTTAGTTTTAACAAATAGTATAGACAGTGTTTCACTTGTTGACTAATACATACTTTAACTCATAGAGAGACTGGCAGTAGATGTCTCACGTGCACCTGAGCAAGTGTACGTGTGCTCTCATCTCATTTACATCTGCTGTTGATAGTGCACTTTAAAGGAAATCTAGGCCAGACTGAGAGCAGCAAATTTAGTCTTTCTTCTGAAAATTATGTTTTCAGCCCACACACAGCCAATGCCCCTCCTGTCTTTTGTCAACTGAATATCAGTCACATCATTTCATGTGAAAAATGCTGATATGTGACAATAAATTCTGAGACACAAACAGCCTTTGAGTCACAAAATGTGTTTGACCAAGCATCGACTGCTTAGACTGGCTGAGCAGATGTTTAATAGGACCGAGCTTGAAGAGGCAGCCTCATCTTGTCTCTCCTTTGTCTCACAGTCCCAATAGTCGCATGGTAAATAGATGGACCTGGTGTCCCTCCGAGGCCCTGGCTTCATGGTCCCCTGAGTGGAGCCGTATGTCTGCTGTTAAAAAGGGCAGGAGCACCAGACAGTTAATCAATAGATCAATCATAACATTTCCACTTCAAATCAATTATCCTGCGACTTCCTATCCATCTTTGTTCCTTTGTTTCAATAGATTGTGCTCCATCCTCTAAGAATTATGTGCTTCATTTCATGTATTATTGAAAATTAATCAATTTGCTTTTATGTTTTGTCATATATATACAGTCATTTTTGCTTTTAATAGCACCTAGAAAGATTTGCGTCACAATGAAACCGTCAACACAATGAAAATAACAGCTACATTTGCAGAGGAAGGATGATTCAAAGCCAAAGAAGAAAGAGTGAGAGTGAAGGAGACAGATAGAGAAAAAGTAATAAAGAGGGCACATTGTTTCTAGTCTGCACGCATGAGCTTGTCTTTTCGACCATGTTGAATTCCAGCCATTCAGATGACTGGAGTGCGTAGGCCAGGCCTCCAACGCGTTTCCCCGTCACCATCACAACAGTCGCCATTCATGAGGCTCCGCTGGCTGTGGGGACATCTGCACCACAACTCTTGTCACCTCAGCAGCCCCCCCTTTCCTTCTGCACACACACATACACAGGCACACGCACACACTGACACACGTACACGCACACACACTAAACTTCTCCAGCTAAATGCCAACGGCGAGAATCAGAAGGGCATCAGAGATGGCTGTTGTCTGCATACGCCCATGTGTGGGTTTGTGTGAATGGGACCCAAGGGTGGGGAGGTCTCTGATACCACAGGGTGCACATTACTTGGCCCGCTCGGGTGTGTCACGATGGTTGGAGGGGTTGAGCGGGTGACAAACCCAAGGTTTTCGACCAGAACGACCCCCTGGCATTCCACACAGGCTTGTTACACCACAGTGACGTGGGTGGGCCAGGTGACCTTTGAGCCTATAGAGCGCTCTCGTATGTGTCCATTGTGCCATGGATTCTGTATCAATTTCACACATCTACACAGTTTGGATCTCACTGGGTTTATATTCAAAGCTTGGACTGGATTGTATCAACAAAGATTAATTTAATCTAGGATTACCTCTAATCAGAGTTTAGCAAAACTAGGTTTAAAATGAGAAAACCCTCATTTAAAATTAAACAGAGCTCTGCTGGATAATTAAAAACTAATATCTGTTTGGTAAATCCAAGTTTATTGATGTAAACCAAAATGAAATAGAGTTTAATCGAGCATGTTGCAGTGGTTGCCTGCTAGCTCAGAAGCTAGCTAAAAAGTAAAAAAAAAAGTTACATTGTTTGCTAGTTAGCTAAAATGTTAGCCTATTTGGCCCACTCATGATGGCTCCCAAGAGAAGCTCTAATTTCTCCTCCTTTGAGAAAAGTCCATTGGCTGAATTAATGGAGCAACCTGGCCAAATAATAGAAGATTAAAAAACAGACAATAGTATGGAAAAAGAGGCTAACTGACAGCAACTAGCAGACGGATCATGTGTGAAAGATAGACATGCATCATAAAACTACATTTTTGAGTCTGTCCCTTAACTTTCAATCCATCTCAAGAACGCTGCCATTTTAAGAGTTAAACCACCACTAGAGTTTAAAGTTTGCAGCAGAATTAAGTTTGATCTTGGTTTAGAGTACAAACTAAACTGAGGTCTTAATTTTAGGCTAGTTTTGAAGTTTGGTGCAACATAATTTAAACTTAAAACATAATTTAGTCAGTCAAAATTAATTCTTATTGGTGCAACCCAGCCTTAATGTTCAGACTCAACACAAAGCACTCTGAATACAGCCAAAACTATGAGTACAGAGCTAGAGTTCTGTGTCATTTCACAGTATGTACAGCAATAAATACAGTCAATCATCTCTGATCTGTAATTGTTTTTAGTGTGTTGAGTTAAAACCACTGAAATATGCCTCAATAAAGGAAAGTATTCTATAAAGTCCCCATTCATGATATTCCCAAGCTGGCTCTTCTGTTGGTATTTCACACCAATGGGTACTGGGCGTCAACACAGGGGTTTGTTGGATAAACATCCAACGCTGAGTAGGAGCGCCAAGCATCACTGTTATTGTTACAGCTTAATGCCATGCACCAGCATTGTTGTTTTGCAGCAATCAACACATACATATGTAATAAAGCTGAGAGGCAGCTGGACAATACAAGCTATTGTAACACCAAACTCACATCAGCACAAAGGCCCCCACCAGTCTAGGTCGGAGCTGACACTAGCTTTGCATAACTGTTTTCCAGCACTGGAAATAACTGTTTTCTAGTCGAGAGTGCTGGCTAATGTGATTGGTCCCTGTTGGGAGTTACCTGGCATTTGTCATTCTATTGGTTTAGAGCCATCTGTTGAGCGTTGTGGCATTTTTGTGAATGATGAGGGTTGATGGATGGTGATGAGAGTTCAATGGAGGGAAGGACAAGAGGTGACGGGGTATTTTGGAGTGACTGCAGAGATGTTGTGCATTGTCTATATGTGTGCTTCAGTGTAGTTTGTGTGTGTGTGTCTCTGTGCGTCTAAGGGCAAACGTCGATGACTGTGTCAGGGGTGAGTGATAACCGTGGTCTTTTCAGCACTGCGGGGCGGGTCAGACGGGTGTGATGGATGGTTAGCAGTCTGGCCCTCTTCTTCACGCCTCTCTCCAGCCCAGTGTCTGGAGATCAGAGCTGGGGTGGAGGGCTGTAGGGGCAGGGCTGCTGGGTGGTTGGGGGTGAACACGTCTGGCCCTCATTAGACAAAGCTTGTCTGCACTCTAAAGCAAACAGCTTATTCAGTGGTTTTCTCTAATGGGCTAAATTGTATTTAATATAATATTTGCTATTAGCTAAACAACTTGAATGTTGCCTGTCAGTTATGCTGTATACCACCTGGAATTGCCCTCAGTTTCGCACAAACAGCTAACAGATGAAAACGGTGTTGTGTGGAGAGGTGTTTTTCCTGTTCTATTTTAGTTTTGGCCCTGTTCAGAACCTGTGAACAGCTACGTCTTCAACATGTCTATATATGAACAATGTAAACTGATAATTGAGAGTAAAGGAGGTGATTTTGTCACAGTTGATATGGAATATTTCATATATTTTTAAAGGCTTTTATATAGTGCATGATTTTTTACAGAGTGTGTTTTAAAGGTATAATATCCAATATTATCCTCAAAAAGCATGTGGTGGTGGCTGTATCTGCAGTGACATTTTGCTGTGCTCGAGATGCCTTACAAACCCAGAACGCCAGTATTTGATGGCCTGGTATCTTTCTGGTGCGTTCACAAACAGCTCAGACATATCCTGCTGATTCTACCTTTAAAAACAATTGCAGGACCCAAAAGGTCCCTTGTTGTTTATAGTGCTGTTTACAGCAACTCGCTGATATAAGCTTAGTGTTGGGAAAACAGCTGTTCAGCCTGATCAGCATGAAAGGTAGTGAGTTAAGTTAAAAATAAAAGAGATAAAAGTGGGAATATACTCAAGAAAAATAGAAATCCAACACTTTTGTTTTTGCTCTCATTTTTAATTGGTTGAAGTATAAAAAAAAAAAAGACTTTTTCTATGCGCACAAAAGGTTTATTCTCTCAAATTTTGTTCACAAATTTGTCAAAATCCATGTTAGTGAGCATCTCTCTTTCACAACAGGATTACTGCACGGGTGTGCCTTGGACTGGTCAAAATAAAAGGCATGAGGAGTGATTGGTTAGGGTTACGTTAGGAATATCAGGGTAAGCCAGTCAGAGGCAGAGTAGTGCGGGTCATGATACCCTCTTAGAAAAAAATATCAGTAACCCTATGTTCAGTGCCTAATAAATATTTGTTCAAGATAAAACTGCACATTTCAGAGTGGTCTTTTATTGTGACAGTCCAAAAACACATGTGTAATAATGATGCTGTTTAATCAGCATCCTGATATGGCTCACCTGTCAGGTGAATTGGATTATCTTGCCAGAAGAGAATGTCCACTAACACAGATTTAAACAAATTTGTGAACAAAATTTAGACGAATAAACCTTTTGTGCCCACAGAGGAAGTCTTAGACCCTTTACTTCAACCCACAAAAAATGAGGCAAAAACGAAAGTGCTGCGTTTATAGTTTTGTTGAGGGTATAAAAATATGATGGCCCTTACCGTCTAAGTTCTTTCTTCTCCACATCTGTTTTTCTTTTCTTTCCCCTCTCTGCTTTCCCTTTTGCTCTCAACACTCATTTTGTCTTCCCTTTATTCTCCTTAAAAAAATCTCCTTTCCTTTTTATTCATTTATTTTCTATCTCCCATTGCCACTCACATCCCCTTTCTTTTCCCTCCCATTCTTTTTCTTTTCTTTTCCTTCATTTTCCTCCCCTCCTTCCCCACCTTCCCCATTTGTTACCCTTCTCCTCCTTTCCTTTTGTTCCTTTTCCTTTTTCTCCCACCTCTTTATCTCCATCCTCAACTGCCTCCCTGCCACCCTCTCAGCATCATCCTAGCATTTCTCATCTTCCTCTCCTCCTTCGCCTTCTACAAACATCACACCACATACAGTACATATACTGTATGTGCATCTCAGGGGTCATTCGCCTTTTTGCAGTGGTAGAGGTGACAGTGCATCTGACACAGCCATCCTTTTCTGATGGAGGTTTGCTTTCCATGGCCAGGCTTGTGTTTGAAGGCTCTGTGGAAGCTGTGGTCTGCTGCTTCAGGCCCAGGCAGGCTTACAGAGGGACAGACAGCAACTAACACCCCAGAGAGGCGCTACAGTAACCTGCCTTGTGTGTCTTCTTAGTCTTCAAACACGGGGGAGACACAGAGAGGGAGAGGGAGAAGCAACAAAGGCTGACGTGAAAGAGCACAAGGCCTTCGCACACCCAGCCTCACTAATTGACGGCTGCAGGGAGTGGGAGAGACAGTGGGAGAGATAAGAAAGCCACCAGACCCTGCCTACACTCTGCACATTCAAATGTCCATGCAGGAAGACATGGACACATATACACAAACATAATGCACATAGAACAAATTTTGAAGAATCTCTGTTTAAAATCTCCATCATTCACCTTCCTTTATGTCTTTGATGCTGTCATACCTGTAGTCCTTTTCCCAGTATTCACACCTCATAAAACCACTTCTGCAGACACATGCAGAATTTGTTTCATCTTAGCAGCATATGTGCTCACATGTGGGTATAAGTATGAAGAGAAAGGCCCAATTTGCTGCTTTGTCACTGGTTTGGTAATGGCAAACTGAAGGCCTAGGGACACTATTTAATTGCTCTGGCCATGTGCACCAAAGAGGTGCCACACCAGTTAATCCCCTCGATGGCGTGGTGTCCTGTCCCACGTCTGCACCCCCTGGTAGAGCTGTCCCGCAGGGGAGAGGTGGGTGGAGTGGAGTGGGTGGAGAGGCACATGGGAACCCCCATACCAACAATGGGCACCAAATCCATACCCTCTGCTCCACTTCACCACCATCCCCCTCTCAACATCAATGGATCACCTTTCATCTTTATATGCAAGTAATGCAAGCTCAGTGCTGTGAGAGTGATCCCCAATACACACATTACACAGCTGCATCAGTCATTGTTGAATTTAAGTGAACATGGAAGCTTTACAACAAAGATTTCACTATTTGTATTTATTGATAACAATATGTAAGAAGTGTTCAGATTCTTTACTTAAAGGTTCAGATTTATGGGGATTTATTGACAGAATATGGCACAAATTTAATATCATATTCATAGCTATGTTTTCATTAGTGAAATGAAGAAAATGTAAAAGTAGCAAAAAAAAAATGTAAATACTTGAGTGCAAGTTGTACTTAAACATTTTTAAAATTATTTTTATTCCAAAGGAATCATTAAGTAATTTACATCTTGATTCTGCTTAACGATTCCTTCACACATTTCACTCACTAGTTTCAAATTAAACTGAGTGCAGCAAAAACCTGTTGTATATCGACCTGGCTATCTGTGTGCGCATATAGAAATGCGAGTTCAATGCATGCATGTCCTTCCAGCTCCTGATGCATTTGTCTTATTAAATCACGAGTCTGGCATTATTCTCAGTTAACCTACTCAGTTAACCTACCATTGCTAAGTTGCTTGACTAGCAGGTGAATACCACAAATTGTGTGAGTCTTGTAACAATCACCTCAATTTAGCCAAAGCTATGCTGTAAAGAATGCAGGACACTCAAACGATGAAGAACTGAAATCGATAAGCAGTCTACAAAAAAGTCTATAAAAGTTTGTATAATTTTTGCTTTTTTGCTTTTGCCTTTCTTCTTTAATAAAATACGAATACAATTAGCCTAAGCATATGCAAAAAGTTGGCATGAATTGTTTTTGAAATGTTTGAATTATGAATGTACAATTGCTACACAAAAACAATGCAGCATCAGTAGTGGTCTTTTTATAAAAGGACCAGACTGTGACAATTGTCTAATTGTCGCAGTCTGCTATGGTGTTGAGACATTTTTTATTGCGATACTCAATATATTGTTACATCCCTGTAACTAATACAACAAAGTGACAGAATGACCTCCAACAACACATCATCCTGTGGGATGTGAAGGGTCTGGATCTGAGGAGAGTGATTCCCCTTCCCCTTTCCCTTGCTGTCTACCCATGGGTCATGAGTCTTTACCCCAACAAAGGACCTGTCACCTCTACCCATCATCCCCTCATTCCCAGGACCCTTAACTGTGGCTGAGGAGGGGAACCTAACCTAGTCTGACCACTGCAGGCAGAGCAGCAGGTGGACAGACAGACAGACACGGGCAGATCTGAAGGAAATAGACAGAGAGAGTGAATTGGAGAGATTTGTTTATTTGCCTCTCTACAATGGGAGGAAAGCATAGAGGGGATGAAGAGGGGGAGGAAGAGGGCTGTGGGTGGATGCAGCATCTGGCTGATATGCAGCCGTGTACTGAGGCGATGAGGCGCCTCCAGCCCAGGAGGAGGTAGGGGAGATTGTATGAGGCCAACACAGATAGCCGCGCAGATAGACAGTGACAACAATAGCCTCCTGTAGCCCACAGCACCAGCGACAAACTCTCTCAACCATATCATTCTGTGAACTTCCCTTTACATCTTACCTAAAACTTTGCTCATCCTTCATTCAGTTTGGAGAACAAGACAGAAATTAGGATCCATCATGAATAAAGAAGAACCGTCACGTACAGGGAGGGAGATCACTGTGAAGACAGGTCAGGACGCCAAATGACCTTTTGTCTTATTTAAAAATCAAAGGGGTGCCACTGCCGGCCCATGGGGGAATGGAGGTAGGTTGGCTGGAGGAACCAGGGTTAGCGGGGGTGTCTGGGTGCTAATCCATGGGACCATCGATGACCCTTGACACCTTGGGGCATGGGGTTGGGCTCTGCCAAAATGTGTCTGCAAAGATCAGGCCTTCCCTCTGCGCTGAGGGTGAGCCAGACCCCTGCGAGCCCTCCTCCCAGTAATGATTTATGGGGCAGGGTGCGATCGACACACGCTCAGCCCTGGGGATGATCCTAAATGGTAGTTTTGACACCGCTGAGAGACGGGGTTAAAGGTGATCAATAACAAGCCACTGGAGGAGGAGAGACAGAAGGACAGATAGAGCGAGGAGGAGAAAGGGAGGTTGTGGATGAGGAGGAGGGAGCAGCTCTTTTTAATTGGCCTCCGCTCATTACTCGGGTCTTTGTAGACCATTGCCTCTTTTGTGCATGCCCCAGCCTCTAGCTCCAGGGCACATATGTGTTGGGGTTTTAGGTGTTTTTGTTCAATTCTTCTTGAGCTGACCTCAAAACGCGGTGCTCTCAAAAGACCGGTTTGAAGTTTGACCTGAAAGCGATTCAGAATAGAAGAGTGAAACATTTTCTTTCATGATATTCTTGAATCAACTCCCAGTCAAGTATATTATTACTCACTAACTTTGCTTGTCTTAGAAAAACTGTATGATGAGGGCTCCTTCCAACTTCTACTCCTCTATCTCTCTTTTCATTCTCCCCTTAATCTTATACTTCATCATGGCAGTCTGTTTCCTATACTATGCATACTGTACCCTCTGTTCCTGTCATTCATCATGTGTTTTCATCATTGCAAGTCTTTGACACTGGTTCAGCAGCAGGGGTTCATGATACATGTAGCACATACAGTTGTGGCTCCCTCTTCTATCAATGATGATCCAAATATCACTGTCCCTGTACTCTTGGATAGCCAGACCTCTCTACACAGCACTCAGCGCTGGACAGAGGTCTGGTTCCACACATTATCACTCTGCAATAGGGGAGAAAAATGCTCTGGCTTGTTTGTATTTCTCTTAATCAATCACAATTGTCTTGAGCGGTGCTAAGCCCGAGATGCAGTGACGGTGCCCCTGCATAATAGTGTCTGTGGGGGACCTGTTTTGGTGGAATATTTGCACATGGGAAGGTGAGTCCTGGCATTAAAATGACTAAATCCCTGCAAAAGAAAAGCTACAATAACGGCTGCTAGCTTGTTTACACGCTAATTTGCCATTTTCAGTGCGTAGATTGCATGTTCAGCATGAAGTTGTTGTAGTTTCCTGGGGATGCAGATAGCATATATGCTGCAACGCTGCCTGAAAAAGCATCCAATGGCAGGGCTTACATCCACAGAGTACATCTGGTTAGTTTGACTACTGTTCATGAAACTGATTTAGTTTCACTGCTACAACGATGACACACAGCTCTACGTTCCAATCAGACCCAACAACCAGTCCAAAATAGCGATCCTCCTTAGGTGCTTTTCTGGACGTCAATCAACTTTCTCCAATTGAACGTCACTAAATCAGGTGTAATTGTACTTGGTTCTCCTACAGACAGAATTCAAATCATAGCAAGCCTCAGCAAACCTGCAGGTTATGCTTCTCAGCCAGTTTCTCAGCCAGAAACCTCAGTGTAGGTTTTGATCAGAACTTGAACCCATGTGAAGAAAGTTGTTCAGTCATGTTTTTATCATTTGAGAAGTGTAGTCAAATCTTTTATCTCAGCCACCGATCTTGAGAAACTCATTCATGCTTTAATGTATTATAACTCCTCATATATTTATCTAAGCCATAAATCAATCCATCGCCTACAGTCAGTCCAAAGTGAGGCAGCTCAGCTTCAGACTCAATCCAAAAAGTGTGACCATATCACCTCTTTATTTTAGCATCCTTGCACTGTTTGCCTGTTTATCTTAGGATTGTTTTTAAATACTTCTAATTACTTATAGGGCCAGGCATAGGTTGGTCTCTCCCTATATTTCCAACCTTTTATTTCCCTATGAGCCAGGACGCAAACTGAGAATGTCTGGTAGAGTGTCGCTAGCCATTCCAAGGTCTATAGCCTGAAAACCAAAAGAGACAGGGTCTTTGCTGTGAGGGTACTTTACACTTGATATACTGGAATAACATTTAATTAGTGGATGTTCTCCAGTCTCACATACTGGACACAGGAAGAGACTCCTGAACTCCTTCATGCAGAGTCCAAAAAGCATGACAATTCAGAGCTGTGTCAACGATCACTGCCTGGTAATGGTCTGTTCATTACCGGGCTGCTGCTTGCAGCTCAATTTTAAAAATTTTTTATTCTATTTTATTTTATATTGTGTGAAGCTTGTTATTAATAATGAAAAGTATTATTAATTCTCATCATAAACAGATTTTGCATTTGTGTGCATAAATTAAATGTCTGCTCACACCCAGCCTTGTGCGATTCCCCATCTCTGAATGTCTAACTTTATGAGCATGGGCATCTGTATGCCAGTCTCTCTAGTGTACACTCCCAGAGATTGTAGTAAGTGGAGAGATGCCTCGTAGTGTGTGACACCCCCTCTACTTCTACCAGACACACATACATACACACACACACACACACCAGCAGTCTTGGAGTATCTCTCAGAAGTGAGCTGATTAGGCCTAAGACTGGGGACTGCTTTGCCTAATCATATCGCTGCATCCAAATCATCTGTGTACATTTCTAATTACATAGTGGCACGCGGTGTCCTTGAGCACAGTGGCAGGTCTCCATTTCATCTCTGTGCTGCGTCTAACCCCCCCGCTCGCCTTATTTTTTTCCTCTCTCCTCCATCCTTATTTATTTATTTCCATCAGCCTTATCTTTGTTGTTGTTTCAGTTGACTGTGCGCTACAGCACTCATTTGCCCACCGATCTTCGTCCTTTGAACTCAGCATCGCAGGGCAAAGCCGACTGTCGGGGGCAGCGGGATCATCTTTGATGATCTGTTTATTGTCCAGCTCCAATTTGCAGGGGTTCACAATATAATATCCATTCCAGCATGCATAACACGGAGGATCAGTCATGGGTAAAGGACAACAGCAAAGAATATTCTTTGGGTTTGGATTACAGGGCTGCACACAAACAGTGCAGAGCAGAGCTTGAACTTCCTCAGTGACTTCTGTACTGCCAAGATCTCTGCACTTGGAGAAACAGAGGTGCTAACCAGAACCATAAAGGGTTCTTTGACTTGTTCCTGTAGAAGAACCCTTTTTGATTCCTGGTAGAACCTTTTATAAAGATTCCACTTCGAACCTGTCTAGAGAGTTCTACCTAGAGAACAACATAAAGGGTTATACTTATGTGACCATAATTACTATACACGTTACATTTTTGAATTATTTTTTATTGCTTAAGTTACTGTGTTAACGTCATGGTTTTTATGAAGCTGTGCATTGCACTGTGTACATTATATATAAATATTCCCACAACGTTATTACGTACTTGCAGAATTAAGTTACTGGTAAATACATTCTTATTCCATTATCATTTATAGCTCTTTAAATATGATTCCATTTATAAATTTTAACATGTACAGCTTAAGTTGTTGCTTTATGCCCTCTTGACAATGAGTTAATTAATTCCTACCTGCCATTGTTTAGGGACAGGTATGAGTGTAACAGAGTAGAGTGCCATGTGCAAACAGAAGAGACAGAAGCTTGCTGTGAGCCCCGCTGTTCAGTGTACTGCACTGTCTCACCGTTTTTGTGTTGATTAAAAGAAGAATGAAAGAAGAGAAATAAAGAGAAGTTGTAGCCCACTTATTAGCTAGAGCCCGGAAGAACTGGAAAACAGTAACAACCAAGAAAAGGGGGTAACACTGAGAACCATCTGTGAAAGGTTTCACCCAGAATCCCCTATGGAAGATTCTACAGAGAACCCTTAGATGATGTAATTGTTCCACCTAGAACCTTTCCACCTTCTAAGGGTGCTAACAAGAATTCAGGCAGGGGATTCTACCAAGAGCCTTTTTATATTCCAAAGGTTTTATCTAGAATTCACCCCAGTGGTTCTACTGATGACCTTTTTATATCCCAAGCTTTTTATCTAGAACCCACTATGCGGGTTCTGCGACAACCTTTTTATATTCCAAGGGTTTTATCTCAAACGCACTTAGACAGGTTCTAACAGAACCATTTTATATTCCAATGGTTTTATGTAGAAACCACCAAGAGGGTTCTACAGAGAACCACTTTTTTCCCCAACAGTTCTATCTAGAACACATTTAGGGGGTTCTACCAAGAACCTTTTTATATTCTAAAGGGTTTTATCTAGAATACACTCAGGAGTTTCTGCAGAGTACCTTTTTATATTCCGAGGGTTTTATCTAGAACCCATCCAGATGCTTCTGCCAAGAACCCTTTAACCTTTGATGAAAGATTTCAACAGTCCTTTGAAGAACTCTTTTATCCAAAAGGGTTCTTTTTTTTTGATGAAAATGGTTCTTAATGGAACCTTCGTCTTGCAAAGAACCCTTGACAAACCCTTCCTTCAAAAAAGAGTTCTTCAGAGGTAAATGGTTCTGGCTAGAACCTCAGCCCTTCAGGAATAACGCTCTCAGAACCCTTATTTCTAAGAGTGTCTGTAAGAATTCTCTGCCATCCCTTCCTGGATTATCCATACGTCTTCTTGAAGAAACAATAGAGCTGCTAAGTGTATGCAGGCGGATGATCTTTCTGCTGCGGTGACTATACATTTGTGAACTCTGAATAGCCATGTTTTTCTTCTTTTTGAATATCCTTGATGAAGGAAGACCCTGAACATCTTGGTGTGCTCTAGGGTTAGTTGACCTTCCTATTGTTTGTCACTGTGTGTCTCTCTACTGCAAGGCCTTGTCTTTTCTTTTTCTCTCCTTTTCTCTCCAGCGAACCTTGTTATTGAACAGGAGGCATTGCAACGCCATACAGTCGACAAAAGCCAGGCTTGAAGGTGAAGAGAGGGGACAACCTTTAACATGGGAATGCCATTTCCTTTTAGGCGCGACAATTAACTTTGCAACCTTGTGCAGTAGTTTAAAAGGCCTCTTCGGCAGCTGTGCAGTGTGATTTCAGATGTGTCGTCCTGAAAAGATGAAAAAAAAATAATAAAACCATTATTATTACTGCTTTGTTTGGTTAGTGTATTATCCCTAATACGTTTCCTTGGGCTATTTGCAACCTTTTGTCAGACATCCTACAAACTGAAAGCAGCTTGTGCAGTACAGATGATTGCATTTATCTTGCCTTTCCCTCTGTGTTCTTATCACCTGTCACAGCCATTGTTTAATACCAACCAGCTCAGTGAATCAGTCGTAATTGCTGCTGCTGAATGCCTCTAAAGTATGACTTTCTTCTCATTGTGTGCCACCAACAGTAACATCTATGTGCTGCTGCCTGGAGGCAAGTTCCTGAGATATTAGTTCTCCACTCTCAGAACTGTTAGTCACACTGACAGACACCTGAGGCGATATAAAATGTCCCTCAAAGCCATGAAAGAGGGAGACGGGCTACTTCTCTTCTTCAAAACCTCCGAGTGAGCAGCAAAGGGATGAAGAGGGGAGGGAAGAGTAACTTTCTAAAGCCGCACTTAAACCCCTTCGCATATGGGGGCCATACCTCGGAGTAGACATGAAGGGGGAACCCATATAGCTACAAGGCCCAGTATCATAAATAACACAAGACTTCTCCTCTCCCGTCTCCGTCTCCTCCAGTTCACTGCTGGAGTGTTTCATATGGTAACTAGGTGTTCACTGTGTGGCCACATTGTTGCCCATCTTTCAAGTGGCTCAGAGGAGGAAACCTTGAGGTAGGGGAAGAGAAGGAATTTTTGATGAAAAAATGCATTATTCTGTTCTTTTTCCAGCCTCCATCCCCCAATTCTCTGCCACTCACTGTGGGAGTGGAGTATTTATTACATAAACGGTAAAAAGCGGAGAAGAGAACTCGGCTGGAGGAAGAGGTAGTAATAGAGAGTAAGAAAGCTACAGGCTCTTTCACCTGTCGGGTTAAAAATGTAGGTTAGATGGAGGAAGGAGCACTTTTTTTTCTCATCCTCACTCTACCTAGACAGCAATATATGCCTATGCACCAGATGTATAGTGTAATTGCCCTCTCTATGCAATTTAATTTGTGTCAATCATATCTCAGTTATTGATCCAATAGGACTTTATCATCACCTGCCATAAAATGAAAATGATGCATAATGTTAAAGGAGAAAAGTATTTTGAGCCTGCTGTGATTTATTAACATTGTAAATGAGGCACCACATCTCTTGCATCATGCTAATAAGCACTTAAAATAAAGTATATTGTTTTGTCTTTATCGATGGATAATAAATCATTGAAATACTTTATATATAAGTACAAAGCAATTAATAAGGGCAGTACTTGCTTTGTCAGGTTATGGACTTGCAAGCTGCACACTTGTGGGGTTATTATGGAATAAGTGAAACATCAAAGGGATAGTTCGAATTATTTGTTGTGTGGTTGTATGAGATACTTGTTGATAGTCCGTGTATAAACTATAGTAGATGCTGGTTGGCACACCTCCAGTTGGGAGAAGCAGAGAGGGATACCAGCATGGAAACTAAACAATGTACTGCTGCGTACAGGGTCAGCAAGATAAGGGATTTCAGCCACTTAAAAAAAGTCTACCTCAAAAAGTCAATATCAGTTTAAGGGTATGCTATATTTCTAACATTTTCACCCTATTACTTTGCTGTCAAACAGCCTTTTTCATTGGGACACCACCCTCATATAAGCCAAATATTGCTCTCTCCAAACCAGCCAGACTCCATTGGTGAAATCAGTCATTTTACTTCACAGAACACAGGAGTTGCTGGTCTACCGCTGCCTTGATCTATTAGTTTGTTTGTGCTATTGTGTGGCTTTGGTGTTTAAAATGCTAGTTCAGGTTTACTGATGTCACACAATAACTCAAACTCACTAACAGATCGAGGCAGTGGTAGACCAGCAACTCCCGTGTTGTGCAAGGTAAAATGACTGATTTTGCCAATGGAGTCTGGTTGGTTTGGAGAGAGCGATATTTGACTGTTCTAAATATCGCACACACTCTGGCCCTGTCCACAGCAGTATATTGCTTAGCTCTGTGCTGGTGCCCCCCACTGCGTCTCCTAACTGGGGGCGTGCCAACTGGCATCTATTCTAAGTAATACACTGATTATCAATAAGTACCTCATACATCCCCACATCAAATAACCCAAACTATCCCTTTAACAAAGACTACTTTCAGTAATTGAATAAGTCTGGAGTCTTTTTGGTCCTGAGACTCTTCAGTTCTGTGGTCAAATTATCCATTGGGGAGGTACACGAACCAGCCAAAACATGTCCTTACAAATGTCTTATTACTAATCTATAAAGCAGCCGTGAATGATTTATTAATCATTTACAAGCCTTTAAGGATCCATAAACCCCTTTGTAAAGTGGTACCCACAAACTAAATGCTTCTCTGTGTACCTCTCTGCTGGCTCTCCAGCATCATCACCCCACATCTCTGTACATGAGGATGATGTGGAATCCCAAGAATCCAAACCAAGTGAATTATTCAGCCGCTCCCATTATTTCCATAATTGCCAGCATTGTAGTGGTGTTTGTAATGTCATTAATAACAGGCGTTGGCGTATAATACGCTTAATGTTATTTATCTGTTGGCAGATAGCTTGATGCTGCTAATCCTCATTCATTTGCTGTGGATCAATGCAAATCCGCTAGCGTGAGTGAAATCCCCTCCCCCTCCCGGAGCCGATGGTTCCTAATGTATTTTCCCACCATTAACCAGCCATAATCCCTGCTAATCATCACTAATCCACATCTCCTGTGTGTGACGATACTTCCCTGATGAAGGAGGCATCAGTGTTCGCAAGCGACCCGGGCACTGCTGAGGCTGGATCTCCTCAGCGAGTGGCTGCCGAGGGCCCACTCAGTGCAGGAGAGCACGCTGCTGAGAGGATAGTAGGACAGAGTGAACTGTGGTGATTCGTAGGTCAAATAGCTGGGTTTTGCTGTTTTGTGATGAGTTCTGCTCATGTATTATTGATTTATCGGCATAATGGAGGTTGTGTCCCTCCATACGGCACAGAATAAAAACTGCATATCATCAAAAACTAACAGTTGGTACCAGTCACCACAATTTCTCTTGTCTGGTCAACTGTGGACTCCTTCTGTTTCCCCATCAATGTTCACTCCGTAGGCCTCGGTGCTTTGCATTGTATTTCAATCCATTTCTACTGGTTACTTAGAGGCCTGCAGTAGTTCGGCTGTCTTGATACTGGGAGGTTTGATGATTGATCCCTGACTGAGTCACATTTAAAACTTTTGAAAATGGGACCTGGTGTCTCTCTGCTTGGCTCACCACAGTGAAGAAGGGACAGATTGTGGGCCCAGGAACCCAAATAAGAAACAGCAGTTTACCTCCAGCAGTGTTATACACCTAAATCAAAATGAGATGTATGTATTAGCTTCATATTTAAAGAGAAACTACAACTTAATATCTGGTATAAACTTCTGTAAAAGTGCAGAATATTGTCATGTTTGAATTGTGTGTGTGTGTGTTACACAAACATACACAAATAGGTGAAATGCTGTGGGCAGTGATGGCAGGAAAATTAATATGCATTAAGGCTGCACAATTAATCCAAATATTATCAAAATCACAATATTGCCAAGTGCAGTATCCAGAGATACAAAACACAGAAGCTGCAATTTCTTGATAAGGGTAAAATCTGTAATAAAACAGCTTTATAATTAGATGTAAGAGAAGTTTGTTTGGTACAGACACCAAAAAAATGTCACATTATCATGATTTTAATAGTTTTTTTCCTGTTAAAATGAAAATCGTGCTGCAAAAATGTTAATTTTCACTAATAATGAACTATATGACAGTATGCAACATGGAAGACTTCGGTAGGAGGAGGGAGGAGGACTCTGTGTTTTTACATCGGTGATGCTTTATGCTCAAACTCTGTCAAGGATGATGGGCGCTGTTTCCCAGATGTTGAACTTTTAACATGAAGATGTCGACCATGTTATCATCACCATCTTGTTGTTGCTGCTGTTTACATTCAACCTCATGCAAATTCAAAAAATACACTTCAGAATTATTTCCTGGGTGTATATGTTTATGTATGTATTTATTTAGTTTTATATTTTTATCCTACTCCTTTCTTAATTTAATCAATCAGCGGTGTTGTATTTTGTGTGTATTATGAAGGAACTACAACTCTAATTTTGTTGTACAACCCTGTGTTGTACAATGATAATAAATAATATCACAATATCTGTCAGCATAATTGCAATATGATTTGTTTTACCATATTGCGCAGCCCTAATATTAATGTCATAGTAGTATTGGCTGTAAATTTAATATCTATTCTCTCTGTATTGCAGAAACCATAAGCTCAACCTCAGTGAACAACTGATTGGCATACCCTGCATCCATTATTGCTTCTTATAGGAGGATCAGACCAGCACCTGTTCTAAGAAAGTCAGTGTAATTATTACATTTTAAACATTATATTGTTGTTTTTGTTATTATTGTCCATTTCTATCAAACTTTGAGGCAGTTTGATGTTGCAGTACTCAGGTTCTGCCAGCAGGGGGCGCCTGTGCCCCGCTGTTCTCTGGCAATTGGTTTGCTCCTTAGTGTTGGCCTCTTCTCCCACAGTTTGACCACCTCAGCCAGTGCATTGACACTTTTTTTTCACTTGCACCACAGCAGCACAAAAGGCCGATTTCGGCTGGATTACGTTGTGTCTTATTGGCTTATTTATGGTCAGGATTATAATGTGTTACTTATAGTTTTTAAACGCATGATTCAGCTGTAGAATGACGCGCACAAATTAAGCGTTTTAAAAAAGAGAATTACGCAAAATGAGGGAAAACATTCGTGGACAGAAATGTGTGCAAGAAATGTGTAAATTGAATAGAAATTAATAACAGTCGAGTGAATGTATTTCTTTATAATCTGAGCTGAGTTTTCTTCAGAAACTGAACGCTTCTTCAAACTTTTTGTATTGCGTATTCATGTTTAATAACGGCACACTTTAAGTGAGAAAGTTGCCTTATAAAACACAAATGCGCAACTGTCAACTATTTTCAATAGCTTGTACCTGATAATTAAAATAATGGCCTAAATGCAGGCAAGTTTAGGTTAAACCTAGACTTTAAAATTGCTTGAAAATAAGCTTCAACAATGTACAGTTTTACTGCGACTGTTGGTCTGTATCTTTTCAATTTTAACTTGCCACGGTGATTTTTGAAAATGTCCAAATAAGCCCGTGAATGTGGTGGAAGAAATTTAAAATTATCTCTCAATTAATCCCAATTGTATCTTGGTCTGATGTATGTATGAATGAATGTGGAAACAATGCGCACTGCCGCTATGGCCCGTTATTACACGGAGACGTGAGGGCCCAACGTACATTTAATATATGATTTAAAGAAATTGAATATTTATCTAGGTGTCAAATATCATTAAAATATGTTGCCTGTGAACGTAGGCCTGTATTTACTCTTATTAAACTTTAGGGCCTGCCGTTATGTGTTTTTTCCTCTCTCTGTCTTTAAAAAAGATGCAGATTTTTTTTGCCTGCAGGCACTTCATGTCTCAGATCAAAGTTTCCTCACAATTTGCCTTCTAAATACTTAAAACATGACAAGTAATGGTCGATGGTTCATGGAAGAAAAAACAGCCCAGATTTCAATATGATGATAAGGCCTTTTTAAACTCTTAATAAATAAATCAGCTGGATAAGACTACTACAGTGATACTGATAATAATAATAATGATGATAATAATAATAAAAAATAACCACCACTCAATGAAAAGACAGTAATTCCGTATTAATATTGCACAATTTAATACTGCGATTATTACACAAAGATGTGAACAACGTCAGAGACTGTGTGAACTTAGCAGGGAATGCCTGAGGTAAAATACTGTTGTCTATTCCCTTTAACAGCACATGTACACAGCTTCTGATTTAAACGACCCCCTGTTACATAACGAATCACTGCTATTTAAACTGCACACATGGTGCGCTGACCACCTCCCGATGCTCAGCACACTCAACAGCATTAAACTTTATGATCATGTTTATCTTGTTTGCCTGGTGATGCCACAATAGACAGCAACAAAGGGACGAGTGGGTTTGGATCTTAATGAAGACAAAAGACCATTTCTTGTATATATGTTTTATGTAAGTAATAAAATATTACTATAACATAAATATAAATGTGACTTTGCAGTCTACATTTAGCAATCAACATACAACCAATGTAGTAAACAAAAAGGAAAAAACATACTGAAATCCACTGCAACATAACCATTAACAGAGCTAAACAAAAAGCTCCAAACACGTTTAAGAAATAAATATATATATATAAATGGTCAGATTCATAAATGAAATCATATTAAAATATCTTCTTGGAATTAGTAAGTGTACAAAACTGCCCGGAAAGAAACAAAAACAAAACCATATCTCAGAACAAATACAAGTTTACATATTGGACATATTTACATATCGGAAATAATCCTGGCAACATTTTTCTCTAAAATCTTTTTTTATTATTATTATTATTTTTTCTTGAAAAAAAAAAAGTTTCCCTCATCTGTATTGAATAGCACTGCTTGCTGTAGGCTTTTGGACTGGTCCAGCATTGAAAAATGACACACAACGCATGAGAATTTTAAGATTTCCTTTCAGGTCAGAAAAAAAATAAATAGATCTAAGGTTAAGTCCCTTCATCGCTTGCTTACCCTCTAAGGAATTATTATTTTCTTTCTCCGAATCCAGCGTTTTTTTAATATAATACAATGGATGTGTGGGACAAAGGAAAACGGTGTCATTCTAACCAGATTTTAAACATCTAATAAAAACACAGAGGAACAAAAAAAATCATGTACAGGCGTGATATTCCGACATGGGGCACTGAAGTTACCTGAGTTATTATTACTTTTCATTTGACCAATCTCTCTTGAAATGTTTGGAATACAACAGGATAACAGGCAGTAAGCAGTGTGAGCTGACAGCGCTCTGTGGTGATAAACCAGGAACCTGTAAACATGGGATTTATTGTGTTTAAACCTATGGAGATTAGCTCCACTCACAATTTTATTAACAAATATAAAATTGCAATAATAATACCAACGAAAGAATAAGTGCTACATGCAAAGAAAACAATTATTTCAAAACAATCAACCCCCCAAAATAAAAAGAAAATGTGTCCTTTTTTTTTTTAAGAATTGCCCTTTTAGCGTCTGGTGCTTTTTGCAAATTTCGACGTGGTCAGCTGCAAAGCTTTAAATATCTTTTTAAGGCATGCACGCAGGACTTACCGTCCTGTTGCATTTTGGACATTTTCTGAAATGTGTCTGACCTTTAATTGTGAGTGTTTTCGGGTGCCATAATTTCCATCACTTTTCCACCATCAACTCCCACTGAGTAAACAGAAAAATTAGAGGCTGCTCTGATGAGTTACAGTACCTATATAGCAAAAATAATGACAGAAATCATAGACAGTCTGCAGAAAGAGAGAGACACTGAAGTTAAAGTATTTCCAAACCAAAACATCACACTTAATATAACAAAGAAAGTATACACTAATATTCAGAAATCTGGTTAATCAGTTTAAGCCTGAAAAAGCAAAATGTTCATTCAGTGTAGGCTATTCATCAGCTCCAGTGTTGATCATTTTCAGGCAGCCACCTCGTTCTGGTGAGCGCCAACAGTTCATGGTACACCAGGAGGAGATGGCCTCAGTTGCCACATTTAATTACTCCCCATTAGAAACAGCCATGGGATTTCAAATTTACTTTATATGCATGTCTCCTCCATATAATTTTGGTAAATAAAGATCTTTGTTTCACTTTAAATGCGCACGAAATCAGTAATAGCGAATATTTTTTTGTCTTTTTTCTTGATTTTTTTATTCTTAACATTTTCCCTCCTGCCATCTATTTGTTGGACATGAAGATCTCCGAATACTAAGGGCAAAACTCATCTGTTCAACTTTTTCCATGTCTCTTTTTCTCTCAGGAAAACAAAAGCCAAACTTAAATACTGTAAACTCCATAGTCCCTTTTCCCTTTTCTATCCCCCCGCGGAAATGCTGGGATTGTTCATGAAAACAGTCACTGCACAGGACTCTGTAGTGTGCGGTGTAGAGGAGGGGTCTCTGCTTGGGAATATACGTCCTCCATATTCGGGTGAGGGACCCCCACTGGTGTCATTCTTTTCTCTTTTTGTCTTCTGTTGCAAAACCAAACACGGACAACCTCTTTTTCCAACTGCAGAGTGCCGGCTAAAGTGCTGATTTCATGAGCAGACGGCTTTGGGCATTTTAAGAAATGATTCTCCAGCGCCCCTTTCACCCCCACTTCAATGGAGGTCCTCTTCTTTCGTTTCCTGCCCTGCGCAGCAATCTTGTCCAAATTGGTGGGACTGCCCGTGTTGGAGTCTGTCTCCTCCAGCCACTTGTTTAGCAGCGGCTTAAGTTTGCACATGTTCTTGAAGCTGAGCTGCAGCGCCTCAAACCTGCAGATTGTGGTTTGAGAAAAGACGTTTCCATACAGGGTGCCCAAGGCCAAGCCCACGTCCGCCTGCGTAAAGCCCAGTTTGATCCGCCGCTGCTTGAACTGCTTGGCGAACTGCTCCAGGTCGTCGGAGCTGGGCGCGTCCTCGTCCGAGTGGTCCTGGTGGTGGCTGAACGCCTGCTGGGGCGACTCCATCTGGTTGTCGTGGCTGCCCGAGTCGTCGTGGAGCGGGTCCCGCATGCCGTGGTGCAGGGAGCCGGGCTGGGGGCTCAGCATCGCGTTGAGGTTTGTGTATCCGGGCTGGGAGTAGACCAGCGACTGGTGGCCGTTGGATGCTGGGGACAGCGGGGATAAGTGGTGGGTCGTGGTGGGCGCCCACGAACCATGGTGGCCACTCTGCGTCTGCTGGTGCACCAGGTGAGATCTGTGGTGGAAGCCGCTGCTCAGGTCCTCCCGGGTCGCCTGAACGCTGGCTTTGTGCTCCTGCTGGCCGATGTGGGTGCCGCTGGACCAGTCGGTGTTGGAGGTGGGCAGCCACTGGTGGTGCGTCAGGCTCATCGGGTGTCCCGTGTTGGTCGCCGCCAGCCCTTGCAAGTACTCGTGGTGCATCATTTTCTGCACCTCTCTGTAGGTCGTCCCCTGGTGCATCCTATCCGAATCCGGATGCATGAGCGGGTTGGACGGTAAAGAGTTATTCCGCGGAATATACTGAGCTGTTGTCGCCATGGCTCCTACTTCGAAAACTGACGAGCACTTCGGAGGTCTCCAGGCTTTAGAGCCAAAACGCAACAACCTGCTCTGGGAGGTCTTGGGGAAGAGCGAAGACACGCCTCCCTTCCGCTTGTATTGGCTCCTCTCCGATTCGAGCCCACTGGGGACACATTCAATAGGCGCAGGGTTTCAGAGCGCAGGACGGATAGAGCTCCGATCTTACATATGTTAGAGAAAAACATATGTTCTATTTATTAAATGTCTCTTTGAGTTTTTAACATTTCGCATACCTGCGCACAGATAACCTCCCGTCAGTCTGTTGGAGCTCTTTTCTCCACTGAAGGTGAACGCAGCAGCGGCAGCAGCGGGCTTTGATTAGGTTTCCCTCACTTTAGATCGGTTGTTTTGCAAATAACCACGTGGGGGAGTACGGAGATCTTTTTGAAGGGTTGCCCCCCCTCCAACACACACATGCACTCCCAAACACACACCCGTACGTGCACCTTTATAATAGGTCACTGATGATTATAGCGCTCCTCATTTTAAATAGATTATAAGGCGCGATGCTCCAGCTTCTGCAGCCACCCACACGACGAGAGGCGTGTAAATAAGCGCTCTGAGATGTGTGTGTATGAGTGTGTGTGTGTGTGAATGCTGCTGCTGTAAATGTGTGACAAATTTGAAAGCATTTGCTCTATTTCAAAGCCTCCGCGTATGTCATTTATTTGTATTGTCTCGGTAATTTTCAATGTTGTATGATCTCATCATCACCACCCACTTAGTTATGATAGGCCAAGATACGCTCTCTCTCACTCTCTCTCACACACACACACACACACACACACACACACACACACACACACACACACACACACACACTACACAACACACACGCACGCACACACAGTACAGGTGACAGGTATGAGACACAATTTAAACACATCAGTCATATCTTATTTTGAAAATCCTGAGGCAATCCAAGTTTTAGCGCCACATATTTGGTAATAATCATTTCTAATTTATCATAAAACAACCTAATTTATTTGTATATGACATTTGCATCCTCAGTGCCAAGCTGCTGCACTTGTTCTGTTCTTTTTTTTTTTCGCCAGTCCTGGAAATGTAGATTTAACCGATTCAAGAAAATAAAATTGCCTCTATTCTTATATCATTTACCTCTCGAAGCATTTTTTACTAAGCAGCAGCAGCAACTTGGAGAGAGAAACCTTGTGTTTCTTCCTCCTGGCTCCTTCCTCACTACCTCTCCCGGTTGATCTGATTATTTTTCCCTTCACGTTTTGTCCCAATAGCAAATTACCAATTCTATGAATTGCAAAGCAGCCTCAGAGACGCTGAGGGGTAGAGAGAGGGGGGGAGATGCGAAGATTGAAAGGGATCTTTGCAAACACAATCACGTTCTTAAATGGAAATGCGGGGCTTTAAACAAATCTTACATCTCTCCCGTTCCATTCGCCTAAAACTCTGCAATCAGGCACATGTTCCACTCCTTCTAAAACAGGAGCTTTTTGGAAGGTTTTTCAGGCGCAACAGTCCCATTTTAATCATTTACCTGAAAGCAATGTTTTGCCTTTTTATCTCTGCCGCGTGTTTGTTTGTTGTCATCTCTTCCCCATGCGACTATTTTCTTTCTATTTACAGGACGACTCAAGTCTAGTGTTCATTTTAATCCGGGACTACATGACTAAAAGGTAAGTTGTCTCCTTTCTGCTGTGACCGCGTCCTTGCTGTACTCTTGTCTTAACAATGTAGCGAGCGTGTGTGTGTCTGCGTGTGTGCGAGTGTGTGTGTGTGTGGAAAATGTTGTGTCGGGGTCACAGGTGCTCGTCATCATCTCTTGAAAGGCGTGGTTTTTGTCCACCCATCCTTTATATATTTATTTGGGATGAGTGGAAGACAATCTGGGCGAGTTATCTGCGCGTAATTTAGGGCAATTTATTCGTAGAAAAGTCAGATTTCAAAGGTTTTTATGATTTTTTTTTAACACAATGCACCTTTTATTTGCGGTATTCGCAATATATGTCATTTTAAGAAACACTTTTAATTATTAATGTTGCATTTTGCACATATTATTTCTCATTGAAACAATAATTTACGTGGTTAAATCGCCTAATTTTAACATGCAATAGATTAAACTATGACAATACATTTATTTATTGAGCTAAACATATTTTTTGTAATTAATCTACCCGAGGAAATCGTATAAAATGTAAAAATAACACATAAGACAATGATGGACAATGCATCTCTTAACGCGACTCGTTAATGAGAAATCCCAGGCAGGACATTTCTTATTGTCAGTGTCTTTAAACTCCTGAGAGACCTCAGAGGCTGTGTGTCACTGCTGCTGTAAGGGACCGGAGCTCCGTGCAGCTCTCAGTTAATGAAGATGCGTTAGCCATTCAGTCATTCTTGTCTCCTCAGTCTATAAAAAGCAGTGGTTTCTGCCACACAGACCCAGTCTTGTGCCTCTTTGCCATGCCAGCCGAGGAGCTGCTGGAAAAAAAGAAAGATCCAGATGCTCTGGCCCCTTTTGTAAAGAATATGGCCTTGTGTGCGCTGAGGTGCATTTTTGCCAGGACGCACGAGGTTTCCATGGTGCGCTCAATGAAAGGGATCACACAGAAGTTCAGTGGTGAATGACAGGCCGTACAGGAAAAAGCGGCTGGAAATGAGCACGATATGATGGATTTAAAAAATAGAATGAAAAAAAAAGAAAGAAAGTGCGAGGCGCACTGAGCATGAACCGCAGAGATGAGTGTCAAGGAAGTTCTGTGACCCTCATGAGAGTGTGCACAAGTCTCTTCTTTGTGTCACCCTGAAAACTCGATTCCCTGATTTATTCTTCACTTTCTGGCAAGTTTCTTTCCTGCGATGTCTTGACACAAAGTGAAAATGCAGAGAGACATTAAAACTTACACTTTAAAAACACATTTCTAACATGCATAGGACGTTAAACGACGCTTTGCTTACAAAACATAATTGTATTTTTTTCAAACGATGTTTGCAGCGACTGTATTTCTATGCCACTGTAATTTAGGGGTTTACTTATTAGACTGAAGGGCCTTTTCTTTTTTTCTTTTTTTCAGGCAGTCACGTGTTAATCTTCCCCCCAGCCTACTTAATATGCAGCAGTTATTGTCAGGACGCACCTCAACCAATAGGACCTCATCGACCCTTCAATTAACCAAGTTCCCCTCTTTCTCTCTGACTGCAGTACAGTAAGTCTGCAGTGTAAAGAATAAATAATGATGCTTGACAAATAGTTTACAGGAGCACTGTGGAATTATGTCAATTATGACATGATAAAAAAGAATGCAAAAAAAGAAAAATCCTAAAACAAATTAAAATAATCAAATCACTATTTCAAAAAATGAATTACACGTTTTAAAAATGTAAAGTAAGGTTTTATAGCTGGTTATTTTAGTACTCATTCTATATTCAAACATGTATAATTTCAAAATAAAGTTTCGGGTCAGCGGAGTTTATTTCCACAGGTATATACTTGAAATAACACACTCAGTCTTTAAAACGGCCCCGGCCTCATATTAGATGTTAAATACAAGTCTTCCTCAATTCCAGGGGGAACGTGTCGACCTGCCACAAGCTCTGTTTAGATTTTAAAATTCATGTGATGTACCCCCCAACTACAGCGAGTAGAATAATATCCACCAACTCACTCAATCAGATAATTGTATTTCGTTTCCACTTTTTTTTTTTTTTTTTTTTTTTTTTTTTGATAGACATGCGTAATAGGCACTAAATATGCAATAGGGGAAAAAAGCCTGTTTGCCCATCCATTTTGAAGACCAAATCGTCCCGTGCTTTTCAGGTAACTTTTTTCCCTTTCTTTTTTGGCTAATGAACTTGGGCTATTCTGCCAGCATCCCCCTGAGAATGCGACGGGGGGGAACGCTTCTCTTGTGGTAAAAGGTGCGAGTTTCTTCCTCTATCTCTCGGCTAATTAGGCGGGGTCTGAACACGCCAGAATGAATATTCATGAAAGGCACCAGCGCGCAATTAGTAGTGGAGAGAGTTCCCAACTTCAATCCCAAAACAACGCAGCTTGCAGAGGAGAGAACGGGGTACCGGTCCCCCCTACTCCATGTGTCTCTGCTTCTGCTCAAGCACTCTTTGAGCCCTCACTTATACTCTCAATTCTTATCAGCCTGTCTCCTCCTGCTCCCACTTTCAAAGCAGCCACTAACATAAGTGATTTGTCCACTTCATGTAAATCTCCATGTTGGGAGTAACGGCTAATCCAATTAGATTCCTCGATAACTTCTGAAGTGGCCAAAAGAGACATTTCTTCTTCTGTCAGTCGAGCTTTTTTGAGTCTTTGGAGTCATTTTTGTGTACAAATGACAAAAATCTTATTCAACATCTCAATATCTATATGTCTGAATATTAACAGGCTTCACTGACATGAACATCAATGCTGGAAAGAGTAGTGAAAATCTGTACTCAAGCAGAAGTACTGTTACGTTACTATACCTGACAAACATTGTATATATTTACTGTAAAAAAAAAAACAATATAGAAATTAAACTTCAGTTCAGATAAGGAGTGTTGTATTGACAATAACCTTGATATTAAAAAAAACATTAATATCATGTCAATAATATACATATGATAATCAGCGGTGGAAACTGAAATCTGTACTCCAGTACAAGCAAAAGTACAAAGTGTACAAAAATATTAGTTTCTCCAAATCTAAACATTATTTTTCTCCAAATCTTCAGTCTAAATTTCTCCCAACTCCACTGTAAAATATCACACAGAAATTTTGTGAAATCAACTCATCATTTTGCATGAACTTGATGTAAAAATACAAGTTTTTTTGGATCAAGTTAATCAAACTTAAAATTTCTAGTATTTATTCTTAGAACACTGCAGAACTAATAAATATGAGTTCTTCTAACTTGAAGTCTTTTGACTAGAAATAATGAGTTGAATGAATGGACCTTACAGAGTTCGATCAACTCATTAAATTAAGTTTCTTAAGAAACATGATTAGCATCATACTGGCGCACTTCCCAGCGTACTTGAGAGTCAAAACTCTCCTGATACCCTTCTTTTTTATATTTTGAGGAAAACATACAATGAAAACTTGTTTTTTGGCTGAAGAGTTGTTTGTTCAACTTAATATCTTAAGTTGTTAGACGTACAACTGAATTAAATCAAGTTTATTTGACTACAAAAGTTTATTTGTTTTGAATCATTACAAAATTACTTCAACTTTTCTTTTCATATTCAGTGAACTTAAAATTTTAAGGCAGCCCAGACACTAACTTTTTAAAGTTAAAACAAGTACAGTTTATTTTTACAGTGTAGAAACTGTACCAAAAAAATTGGTATTAAAAAAAAGAAATATTGATACACATATGACAAACACTGGTGGAAAGACAACTGAAAATCTGTATTCAAGTACACGTACTGGTACATTATTGAAATATTACTCAACTACAAGTAAAAATGCAAAGCATCCTTGTCAAAAACTACTCAGAGTATTAGTTACTTTGTAACTGCTTATGTTTAATGCATTATCAATACTAGGCATTCAGTTGAAAGACCAACTTCAAACCTGTGCCTGCTGGAGCATTTTTATCTTTTTTTTATCTGTATATGTCATGGTTTTCATTGGCTTGTGTAGCCTTATTAGCTACAAAAATGCAGACGAAATGTTTAGATATAAATTCCAATTGTAGGCCTACTCAAATAATTGTAAATTAAAAAGTGAGGGGGTGCCCAAACTTTTCCACACAGAGGGCCAAAGCTGAAACTTATTGGTGGGCCATGAGCTAAAAGTGAACACATATTTTATTGTTAAGATACAAAATGGCATGAGGATCCCATGTTTCCTTAATTGACTGACCTGTGTAAAGTTTAACTCTGCCTCACAAAACTAAAACATCATATATATCGATTTATATTAAAGTTTTTAAGAATTAATTATTTTTTTTCTCTAGCAGCATCTAGCAGGTCAAATTGAACCATCTTTGGCCCACTGGCCCTACTTAGGGCAGCCCTGACATGTGATGCATAGGGTGAAATTATAGATTTGACAAAATACCTATAAAAATACAAGGACCAAAGAATTACATTGATCTGTGTAGCTGTAATTAGTTACTTCCACCCCTGGAATCACTTAATGACAAATGAACAAAATCTCACCATCTGCAAGAATTTTAAAAGTCTTCAATCATCTGCCGCACACTAAGTCCATGAGGTTAAAGATCTACATTTGTAGCAGAAGCCGACACACAAAGGTACGCCTGCACATGCAGAAATACTGTACAACCTGCACATGCACCTACCACCTAATGACGCATATCATCTAACAACACACACTTTCATAAGCATCACACCTTACTATTCCAAATCCCCTGAATCGCCAATGGCCCCTGGTGCACACATCTGCTCCCATCCCCTAAAGCCTCCCTCTACCTGTCTCTTGGCTCGTGTGTGTCACACCGGCGTGAGCCTTAGCCTGTGTGGCTGGCTGAGCTGCCTGTCCGTCCGCCCTGCCGAGGACCCACAATCCTCTGCTTTGAATTCAAGGTGATTCTTATCCCCGACCCCCTCCTGCCCCAGCGCGTTTGCCTCTTGCCTCCATAAAGACGTGTTTATGTATGTATGTATGTGCAGAGGGGAACACGGGGAGGTTTTTCAAGGGTTGGGGGGAGATAAGCAGAGGAATTTGAGGCCGGTGAATATGGATGGGGTCCCTGCTTTTAGAGAGCACCGCTGATAGAGAGGTAAACAGCTCCTGGCCAGGAGAAGGGAGAAGGGGGAGAGGTGGAGGAGGGGGGTGGGTGATGCATGCACTGGCATACATTTGGGGCCTAACTCCATATCCCTCCCTCTCTGTTATTCACTCACCATCTCTGAGGACTATCTATCATTATTCCTTCACCTTGCTCTGTTGTTAGATTGTCAAGCTTTTGCTTTTGGACAATCTCGTGGATTTCAACAATGAGGTTCCATTATCAAAACACGCAGGGTGAGGGTGTTTGCAAAGCTGATTTCAGGCGCCCAAGTTTTTGGTTTCTCAGCGCTGATGCAGCAATTTTAAGACCGGTAAGATCAGTGCAGGTTAGAGGTTACAGGTGGCAGTGTTTGTGTGCATATGCACTGTCAGTTATTACTGCCAGTCATCATTATTGTTGCGATTACACCTTCCTGATTCAGAATCTCTCTCCTCTCCTCTCTTCTCCTCTGTTCTCTTCTCCTGATGATGACAAGACTGGTAACATGATGATCTCAGTCTTCTGACCCGCTCTCATTTTCTTTCTCTCCTCTTCTCCTAACAGATCCTGCGAGGCTGAGCGGCTTGCCAACACGAAGGCCACGACCCAAACAGGACACAGCAGGAGTGAGTCGACGTGTCTCACACATATTGTCACTGTGTGTGTGTGTGTGTGTGTGTGTGTGTGTGTCTGTGTGCAAACATGCCTGCTACCGACAGTCTGTTGTTTATGACTCTGCTTCTCTCCATTCCAGCATCATTACCCTTTTGTTTTAGAGCTGAGCATGAACAAGCATGACTTTTCGTGTGTGTGAGAGGAAGACAGAATCACTTTCTCTCCTACACTATGTAGACAACATGTTGTCGCTGTTGTAATTCCATCAGTGTTTCCCCTATAATTGTGAAAGCCTGGGGGACCACCAGGCCAAAAACTTTTTTTTTTTAATGGCAAAAATAACACCAAGCATCCATTCATTTGGAAATCAATGATTTGCGTTAGTGGAGGCCTCTGTGCGGCGCTGTTGCAATGAATCATGCACAATGTGTTCATGATATGCCAATGTTTTATAAAGGTCATAGGTTACACAGCTTATTGGGATGCACCCGAATACTTTATCCTGGAAAGCAAAAATAATGCGATGGAAACTGATTCTTCTTTTAGCTGAAGTTGCTCATTGTTATTTGGAAAAAAGTCAGCTCCATGATTACCTCGGCATAATTAAAAAGGTTGCTACCTTAATCAATCACTGATTTAATGCACCAAGACTATTCCCTTCAATTGAAGGACATTTTTATTTGTATATCTGATTTTTCAGTATACTCCAGTAAGGGGAGGTGGTGGTGGGCTTCAGGCAGTTAAGATTACTTCATTTAGTTTAAAAATAAAAAGAAAGAGCAAGATGCAAAGTACGTACACTATCAGGATGTGAAAATATATTCACAAGTAATTATATGATATTAAATCTTTTCGATACTTTGAAGGCACAACAATTGCTCTGCCAGTTAAAAGTAGGTTAGAATATGAAACATTTGCCTGATTTAACATGACTTCTGGTCCTCTGTATGGATACAGATACATACGAGACAGATACATATATAAATAATGATGTTGCTATGCACCGCTAACAGCTTATTGTTTTTCTATAAAAGCAGTTTATTAAGTCCTCCTCTCCTTCTGATCATTTTGTTTGAAGTCTTGAATATACTGAGCGAACAAAAAGTTGAGCGCAAATAATCTGACCAAAGCTGACCACGTCAATGTGCCATCCAGCACCTGATCTGTTTAAGGTTTTTTTTTCAGTGCATATAACCAGGCCTGAAACAGACTGTAGAGAAAACTCTGTCCATTTTTGTTAAAACTCTACATTGGTGGCTGTCAGGCTTTATATGAAGGATTACATGACCTTCAATACTGGGTGAACAAAGCATTTAAAAAACATGTTTAAAAATGTTTTCTAAACCCAAACATGCAGGAGTTTTCACCTGACAAAGAACAGCAGTGTTTAAAAGGACAGTTCACCCCCAAATCAAAAATACGTATTTCTCCTCTTACCTGTTCTGCTATCTATCCATCTACTGTACATAGTTTTGGTTTGAGTTGCAGAATTTTTGAGATATCGACCGTAAAGATGTGTGCGATCTCTACAATGTAATAGAACTAGACTGCAGTCAGCTTGTGGTGCTTAAAGCATTGCTTGCCAACCCTCCCGATTTTCACATTTTTCATTGCCCTCTCCTGGTTTCCTCCTGGGTGTCACAATTTCTCCCAATTTTTGGCAAATTTTTAACACCCAACTTTTTTTCCTTTTCATGATCACAAGCTGTTTCTGGCAACATACAGCGGTATAGGTCCTATGACTCTAAGTCAACTGTTCTTTCAAGAAATCATGACAGAGTTACTTGAACTAATCCACAGACCTTGTTGTGACCAATTTCATGAAGGAACTACTTTTTTCTAGACTTTTTTTTTTTGTGCTTTAAACTCCACAAGCCAAGTGGCAACTAGTTCCATTATATTTGAGAGAAGGCAGACATCTCTACATCCAATATCTCCAAAACTCTGGCTATCACACAAAATCTATCTAGATAGATAAATAGCATTGCAAGCCAGATAAAAATAAATGTGTATTCTGGGGTGAACTGTCACTTTAAGACTTTAAGATTTCTGTTTTACTTTTTTAATGCGTTATTTTAGGGACTTTCACATCTTTATTAAAGGATTGACAGTGGAGTGATACCAAGGAAACAAGGAGAAAGAGATGGAGAATAATATGCAACAGAAGGCCCCCAGTCTGATTTGAACCCAGGAAGTTGCAGCTCATGGTTGGCACCTTAACCTCTAAGCCTTGGAGTTGCTGATTTAAGTTTTTTTAAATACAGTTTTGGCTGTTGCATAATTAAACTGTGAATAAAGTTAACTTTATCTGGTGAAGAAGAACATCTTCTTTGCATCTGGCTAATTCAGGGTAGTTGTTTTGCTCCACAGGTGAGCCCTCTCAGGCCCTGACTTTCCTTTGGGGCAGCTGCTTAGTTTTATCCCACTTGATTGCTCTCTTGGCCACGACACAACACAGCTACTCTCTCTCACACACACACACACACACTCCAGACACACACACTCCAGAGAACTTCCACACTAAGGCCCCACCGCAAAGTTATTAATGAGCTGTTTAATTTTAATTAGATAGTAATTCATGTTAATGCCTGCTTAATGGAGCCAAATAATTCCCCTCGGTCACTCGGGGTCTTTATGCTTCGTTTACCAGCCCCTGCAGTTATTCTCTGGCTTTTGTTTTTATATTACATTTCCAAGTCGTCTTTTTTTTCTTTCAAGCAATGAGTGAATGATGAAACAGTAAAAGCTGGAAACATATGGGGTGAGTGAAGCGTGAGAGTGTGCGTATGTGTGTAAAAGAGTGTGTGTGTCTATCAGTGAGAGTTTGTGCCTGTGTCTTCGTTTTATTTATATTCCATTTTCATTTGAGTGCTTGTTTAATCAACTGTGTTTTTATCCATGAATGTACGTCTGCATGTGTGAAAAGTTGAAATACAAGGCCGCACACACCTGCACCCCCACATACGGCCTCTGTTAATGCACAGGCCACTACAGTTACTGCCTTAAGTCAGACCAAAGAAAAGGTCAACCTCAGTATTGAACGCTAAGCAGGGTTAAAGCCTCAGGTTGAAGTGCAGGTACCAAGACATTTGCCAGAGAGAGGTCATGACCTTTCTGTCCAGGCCGGGCCTGGAGGTAAATTGCCACTACCTCTTGTCACGTGTGCATCCACCGCGCTGCTGCTTACCTAGAGGAAGCATTTGTTCGAGATGCCCCCCTTGAGGTTCAAACATCGGTAAGGCTGTGTAGGAGTGACCACACCGGCTCGGACCGCCACGTGTGTGTGTGCGGGTTTGTGTGTGAGGAGGTCAATGCTGTTGAGTCTGTCTCGGTTCTGTCTGGGCGGAGCACTAAGCTGAGTGGTTGAATTGAGTTAGTGGCTACAGACAGGCTTTTAATTGTTGATTGACCAGTCTGAGTGCTTCCTGGGCTGGGGTCATTGCAGAGAGCAGGCGGCGAGGTCCCCAGGCCCCAGCGGCAATTTCAGCCACACACACACCCGGGCAGCACGGAGGGGCAGAAAGAGATGGAGAGGAGGATGGTGCAAAGGTACTTAGCAGTCCCTCCAGGAAGTTGTGATGTTGCGATCGCAAAGATGAACGCAAATTCAACCAATCCCTGTGAATTATGTACAACCATGCAATTTTGTCCAGTTGTCGCACCTTTTCCCCAAATTTGACCAATCATTGTAGCTTCCCATGAGTTCCTACAATCATAGTCTTCCATGCAAATGTCATGCATGTATGACATTTGTTTTATTATTTATTATTTTTTTGTATTTTTATTTTTTATTTTGTCATGGGTATTGAAAAAAAAACAAAGTTTGTCATCATTATTGACATTTATCAATGTTTTGTGCACCTTTTTATTTGATATATTTCACAATTTTGTGGTGGTTGTTATGACTGAGTGTGAGCTCCAAAAATATTTTGCCCCCGAGGTGCACTTCAAATTCCACTTTACTTTACAAATACTGCATATTTTTGTCAGAATTTTTTTGGTAAGGTTGCTTTGAACACTGAACAGTTTGTGGTTTCATTCTGACTGGAACAAGTTGCCTTTGATTTTTTTAATGAATGATATTTAATGACTCTTACTATTCTCAGTTGCTCCTGCAGCTTCTTTGCAAAACAACACCTAAAAACACTGCAACATGCATCACAATTATTTTTGAAAAGCTGCTGTCAAATCAGGAATTTTAGGCTGCAACAATACCCCCCCCCCCCCAAAAAAGGCCCGCAAAATTCTGGAGGGACTGACTCAGGACACTGCGAGAAGAGCTGAGAGACTTCAGAAAGTTAGAACATTTGTTGTGCTTTATTCTTTTTTCGTCTACATGAAGTTTGATCTCAGGATTTACAGGCAAACATAAACGCATATTGTCGATGGCATTACAGTCGCTGTGAGCAGAGTGGGCTTTTGAGGTCCACAGATTAGCAAGTTCAATGTTTACTCCTCCACAAAATCTCAGCTCCTTCATCTGTTTGACAATTACAAATTTACTTTGTAGCCGTTCCATTCACTTCTTTGCCCCGGCGCTCCCTCCCTCTTTATCCTCTCCTCTCTTCTCCCCCTCTCAGCCTCTCTTTCCTCTAATTCTGCACGGGGCCACAAAAGCCCATTCTGCTGTTTTAGCGGGTTAGCTCTTCTCTCCTCTCCTCCTCCTCTCCTCCTCCTCCTCCTCTCGGCTCACAGCAGGTGCCCGTCCTCGGCTAACATTTGTTATCTCTAATCCTGCAGGTTCGGCGCACAAAAAGAGCGTAGTAAACTCTCTCTCAGACCTAATCCCACCACTCCTTTTTTGATGGCGCTCCCCTCGCCCTCCTCTCCTCTTTTCTCCCGTCACTATCTCTCTTTTAGGCTGCTGGGGGGACACTCCACTTCTCTGATTGCCACATAGCTTTTTATCACCATGGCCTTCAATTTGGGGGGCAGCTGTTGGTGGAGGGGGCGTCCTTTTTTCCCCCTCCCGTTCTTTATACCTTCAATTCCAACTCTCTTTTTCCTTTCTCTCTCCCTCTGTCTCCTTTTCCCCCCTTCTCCCTCTCTCTCTGTATCATTTACAGTCATTTTCTGGCAATTAAAATGGAGCGCTGCTGCAGGATTTTCGCCTGCAGTGCAACACTACAGTGCTGATGAATAATTCTTCACCCTGCAAACTGGAAAGCTAGCCTTTCTTTCATGTCGGCCCTTTGTTGATTTACCATTAAAACTTACTGCACCGTGCTATGAGTGGAGGGCCCGGCTCTGCGGGAACTAACAAAAAGCAAAAATGAGGATGAAGCAGATATGTACATATGCTTTGGGGTCATTTTTTCCAGCCTAGGATGAGGTTGTATGTGAGTCATATATATTTGTGTTTATGGTTCAGATTTACGGTGCAAGAGCCTTTTTATTTATGTCTACTGTCTCGTTCTGTACCACTTAGGTTTTATGTTAATTTTTCTTATCAACGCTTTTCATTATGGGGCTTAGCTGTATTGTGTGAGTGATTAGACGGTCATTCATCTCTGTGTCTCTTTCTCGCACACACTGACACACGCTCACACACACAGTGAACGGTGACTGATGTGTGGACGGAGTGTGTGGGGCGCTCGGGCTGCAGAGGTGGGGTGGCGTTGGCACTATGTTAAATGATGTGGGTCTCCAGGCCAGCCCAGCTCTGCACTGTTTTCTGTTTGCATTATTAGTTTAGTGGAACAAGTTTATTGTCCCAGTAGGGGAAAAATAAAAGCTTACATTTGCCATATTGTCACAATAATAAATAAAAAAGACAATAAAATAAATAGACTAGACACAAGGAAATAAAACATACAAGATAAGGCAGTGATCGATCATCACAAATTTTTGAATTCTGTGGGTCCTGTACTGGATAAACTCTGCTGTAAATTGATTGAAACATTAGTCAGATGTACAATATTTGAATTTGTCACTTAGAGTATTTCTGTTAAGGTTGAATCCTTTGTGGAAAAACAATATTATTGGGTCAAACAACTAAAACATTTATATTTTCCTGACCACTTTCAATTTTGCAAATATCAACTCTTCTATGTGGAAAGCCTACATCCCCAAAGTACTTATAACAAACTATATTTGTAGTTTTGTGCTCTTAAATTGCCATGGATGTCTAAGGGTTTAACATCAGGGTTTGTTTCCCATCCTGTGCTGACAGTGAACAAAGAATTAGCATGATCTGTCCAGTGGTTCTCAAACTGTGGGGTGGGCCCCATTGTTGGAGCACAGCACCACTTCAAGTGGGACATGGATGAAGAGGGGAAAACATGGAGTGAAACTAAGTGAATGAATATGATTTATGTAGAGAAAATAAACAAACAGTTTGTTGATACTATTGTGCTGACTTTTATTTCACCACAACTCAGCTTAGATCCTTTGCTTTCTCTATCATTGTTAATGATTGATTAAAAAAATGATGGGGTGTTGGGCATAAACTTTGTGCAGCTTCTGAAGTAAAGTAAAAAAAAGAGTCTGACTGAACTAACCTTACCCACATAATTTTACAGTAATTGTCTGTATTTGCTGCAATGCCTTTGACCTACCACTGGGGGTGTCAGATCAGCATAATGCTCATATCACTAAATCTGATTCTGATCCAATACTAATTAATTCCAATCCCAGAATCCCTAATATTGACGCCAACACTTTTATTTTTATTATTAAAAATGGCTAAGGTGGTGGTATCATTAGGGGTGGAAGTATTTAAAATGAAGAAAGTTTTTTTGTTTTGTTTTGTTTTTTCAAGTCTGTAATTTTACTCTTAAGTATGCTTTAGACTATATAATTTACTATAATCATAAATCACTACTGACTGGGCCTCCAATTTTAATTAATATCCAAACCTTTCACCTCTCATATCCCAATGTAAATAGTGGGATATGAGAGTAGATATCAACGTAGGTTTTGGATATCATGATTATTTATCAAAAATCTGATTGTGTTAATATTTTGTGAGAGCAACACAAGCCATCCCTAAAATAATGTTGCAATGATGATATTGAGGTATTTGGTCAAAAATATTGTGATATCTGATTTTGTCCATATCGTCCAGCCCTAACGGTATGTTATTTTACAGGAAATGTGTGTATGTATGTATAGCAGAGGGTAAAAATATTAAGATATTATTTATAAGCTATATCGCCCAGCCCTACTATTGCTACATTTTAGGTATTGATTGTTACTGTCTACAACAATGAGCTGTATTAGTAGGTTAGCTCTTCTATCCTCCAATGTCAGGAAGTTAAATTAAATTTTAATAGAGATGAATGTAGCCGTAGAATTAAAAATTAAAGTTTGTCCACTTTGATAATTATTATGAAAAAGCCAGTCGTCCAGGAGAGAAACAGAAAGAAGTTTAGGGAGATTTAACCCTGGCTGGAGGGGTCGAATTAGAGGCCTTCCCGCCATGTCATCTGGCTCAGTAGTTATCTGCCAGTCAGTTATGTGGGCTTCAGCATATTGAACAGCAAATATGAACACACGCTCACTTGGATCCACTGACAGGCACACACATGAGCAAGCAAACACTCGTGCACACGCACACACAGCGAGTAAACAAACAAACACTCTATTTTTCACACTGTCACACTCACATGGACACAGTCACGCGCTGAAGAGATAATGGTGGCCAGAGGCGGTCTTACTGCTCTCTCCCTCCCTCCCTCAGTGTCTCTGAGGCAGAAAGCGTGCTCCGGTCCTCACTGTCTGTTAGATTTGATCACCATCACCCAGCTGCAACGGACAGTGCACAGCTCAGCTCAGCTGACGGCTCATTGGCACACACACTAACACACACACATAGCTACTGTGCCAGAGGATATTACATGCAGTGTCTGACACCTCTAAATAACTGTTTACTGTGTGTGTGTGTGTTAGAGTGTGTGTGTGTGTGTATATGTGCATGTGTATTTGCCGTTGCATCTTATTTGTCTGTATGGTTGCCTCTCCATCCATAACCGTTGTGTGTGTGTGTGTGTGTAAAGCGACAACAGGCCTATGAAATGTATCCAAAATGATCATCACCCAGTCCCTGCTCGTACATGGCTGTCTCCATCATTAACATAGGCAGCATGTAATTCCTTGAAGTACAACTGCTCATTTGAATTGACAATGTCCTCATAATGTGTGTAAGAAAGTGAAGTACAATGTTAATGTGTAATGATGAAGCAACATAATCTAAATAAAAATTGTGAATGAATTTCTGTCTCACATGGAGTCTTTTTTTTTTT